>BHFT01069315.1:0-25146 GCA_004320025.1 Laticauda laticaudata
GCCTTTTATACAGGCTAGCCTGCCGGCTTGTAACCAATGGCAGCTGTTCGAATTTGCCGCCTTTTTTACTTTATTTGCTTACTTTAGTTGACCAATGCTTACTTTAGTTGACCAATCAGATTTGCATGTTTTGGAGTAACCCAATTTGCATATAGAACCTGAGTTTTTAATTAGCATTAAAGGACTTCAGCCAAACTAGGTGACAGCAGCTAGTAGATACTTTACTGCTGTTTTAGCTATTTTAAAAAGAGGACTTTTTCCCCTTCAATATTATTTTAATTCTTGCTGTAAGCTACTTTCATAACTATGTACAGTGGAAAGGACATGACATAATTAAACAAGTATTATTAATGTAGGAAGAAAAAAGTTAAAGGCATAAATAAAAATAGGTAACTCAGTTTTGCTTATTTCTTATCATTTCTTCACATTTTATTAACATGACTATATAGAGAGAGCAGATCCTCCAGGCTAGATGGCAGAGATATTCTGGACTGCAATTCCCATGGTGCATGATCCTTCAATCTGAAATAAATACAAAACAAAGAGATTTAAGTTGGACAAATCTAATAACTTTGTTAGAATTTTTTTTAAATCCCTTTTTTGTTTAGCACAGTACATAAGAAATGATAAACTTCTGTCCATCTTCAAAACTCAAAAGGATACATTATGTCCTAGGCGAAAGAGATTTCTATCATTTTCATCTTTTCTTCTTCACTTTCTGAATCTGAAATTATCTGACCTGTCATATTTTTGAACAGAAATTACTGCACATTTCTTTGTCCTTAATACTGATTTTGTCCCATGATTAACCCTGCCATTTCAAGTGATTTTTGCCTATTCATTACATACTCAACCATTGTCTCCAGTACAATCCAGCATAATGTTAAACACATCTAAAGCCTACTGCTTCTGGTCTGAAATGTAAGTGTGAATAGCTAAATTGCTACTAGTTAAGTTGTGATTATGTAAATTTCTTCATTCCCTTCTGATGAAATGAATTGTGATCCATGAAAAGTTGTTAAGATATCATAATAGTTTCCATTATTCTTTCTTTAGTGCTAATGATTTAATACATTTATTCTTAGGTTAATCGAAAGCTTCATAATATTATATAAAGCAGTCACTGTAGACTCAAGTCCCTGAAATTACCTGTTTCTGGTCTCTAGTCTCTGTTTCATTAATAATTTTGATTATAAGAATAAAATCTAATGCAGATTAAATTTAAAGAAAAAAAAGAATAGAAAGGAGTAAAAAGTGCAACAAAAAAGAAAAAAAGTGATAATAAAGGAGAAAAAATATATAGTCTTCCAACCATCACCACAAATTTTGAAAAAATTGTGATTTTTCATCCCCTCTAGGATTACTAATATTTATATTTTCATCAATATCTCATCTCTTATCTATAAATAAATTGATAAAGCATTAACTTTTCACTCTGGAATAAGAAGAAAGTGAATAAAGAGTTGCCAGAAGTAATAACATGCAGTAGCATGTAAAACAAGTAATAACCTTGTTTTAAGTTTGATAATAAAAACCATTCTGTTAGACATGCCATATTGTGAATATGGATAGATACAAACTCAGATTGTGCCAAAAAAAACTTCTGTTATTTTCAACAAAAGCATCGCATAGAAGAAAAATAATAGGCAAACAATAATCACTGAGTCAAATCAAGAAAAGAGTTGGCAGAAGGACATAAGTGGCAATGATTCACTTATTTACAACTATTCTAAATATTTAAAGTAGACAATAGAATTTATGGTTTCAAATACACCACAAGACACAGTTTTAAAAAGAATTGTATACAAATAATGAACATGTAATTGTTAAATGGTATAAACTTTTATTGAAATTTGAAACATAAAAAGAACAAATGAAAGAATATATGATAAAGTGGGATAGAATTTTTGGCTATAATATACAGATGGAACAATTAGAAACAATGTGGTTGAAAGGACTGAAATTTGCATTATATTATCATCTGAAAGAGATTTTTTATAAGAATGAACTGTTGGTATATGTTACCAGAGAAATTGTCTAGAATGTATAAAGGCATTTCAAAATTACGTTGGAAATATGAAAAAAGGACATTTTCTCATGTTTGATGGACATGTAAAAAAGCTACAAAATTTTGGATTCAAGTGTACATTCTAATTTAGATAATTTTAAAGATTAATGTATCTTTAAGACCAGAAATTTTTCTTTTGGGGTTGAAGCAGCTGAAAAAAATTAATGGAACTTTCATTATGTACATGATAACATTATAAGCAAGATTGTAAAAATGGAAAGATTCGACATTACCCACAATGATGGAATTTGCTAAGATGACTAAATTAACATCTTTGATCAGAAACAAAACAATATCTGTACAAATTGCAAATTGGAAATCCCTTATGGACATTTTGTGTAAAACAGAAAAAAATGAACTTATGATACATGGTTCTGATGATTAGACAGGATAGATTATAGAATGAAGAGATGTATGCTGTAACCAGAGTAAGAGCTACATTTGTAATTTTAATTTTAACCAATATAAACAAAATCAGAAACTACTTTTCTGATTTCTTTCTTTTTTCTTTTTTTCTCCTTTCTTGCATGTTTAGCTTTCTTTTTTATTTCTTACTTTTTCTTACTTTATATTAATTGTATTAGTTTTGATCTTCCTTTTAATTTTTTTAAAAATAAAATTACATTTTTAAAAATCTTGTTTTAACCATAAAATAAATCTACTTTATGTTTCTTTTTTCTTAATTGTTTTAATCCTTAATTTATTTAAATGTTATTATAAATTTGAATGCTATTATAAATTTAATTTCTTTAAAAAGAAATTTTATTTCTTTTTTGACCATCCTCATTTTCAAGGCTTTAATGTCTCTTTTGTAAACCAAATAACCTCTGGCCAACAGATCTGGCTGGGCAACAGATTAAGCGGAATCACTGAGCAATAGATAAGGTTGACAGAAAACCTTTGCATTACCTTTAGTTCCTGCTCTTGTGTGAAATTTTCCAGGAATTCTCAATTTTCCCAGTTCTAATCCTAGTCCTGCATATTTCTGATCTTTGGGTTCAGAATGTGAGAAACAGTAAAAATTTGAATTCTAACATGCAGAGAAAACTTTCTAAAAGTTTCCAGTAAATGGGTTGCTTACATATTTCAAGGCTCCATTAGTAAAATCACAGAGTACAGTCTGACTATATAACTGATATGCAGCCTGTTAAATTGACTGCTTTGATTGAAGAAAAGTATACAATTAATTTTGTTTTTATTTGGAAACCACTTCTGGACTTAGTGCTTGAGGCGGAAAAAAATAAAACTTTGATTTTGGGTTTTGCTGATTAGATAGAAATGGCTAATATATATTACTATGTGAAAGTAAAAAGCTGAGGTTATATGTATGTTATTACCTTATTCTATTGCAGAGGTTCCCAACCCCTGGGCCAGGACCCACTACTGGGTTATGGCCTATTTGGAATTGGGACGTGTGAATGATTGTCCAGAGCATATGTGTGGACACGCAACTCAACTTGCATGATCAGCAGGCTGGTGGGCATTCATGCACATGAGTGCCAGCCCACCAGTCACGCAAGTCAAGCTGCACACATGCATGTCAGCCCACCACAAATGCAAGGGCTGCAAGAGTGTGTGTGCATGTGCAAGCGTACCAATCTGCTGCATGCGCAAGTTGAGTTTGTGCAATCACTTGCACAGCCCAATTCTGAGTAGGCCATAGCCCAGTAGTTAACCTTGGTTATTTCTGATATAGGAAGCTAAGATATTAAATAATATAAACATTACTGAATAACAAAGAAACTAAATATTCTTGTGATTATTGATTATTGAAGTTTTCATAATAAATTATTAGCTCACTAACCATTGCTATTAGGCATATTTTTTCTTTATGTATTGATCTGATTCCAATGTATACAGTAAAATGGTGTTGTCTACCTCAAGAGCAACTTAACCAAACAACAGTGGTCTTCTTTTAAAATCTTGTTTTCTTCTTTACTTAGATTATAAAACTGTAATGTAAACAAATAATTCAACATATTAAAATATTCCCAAAGCACCAGCTGGAATTGAGTTGTTCCAAAAACAGTTCTTCCCTTTATATATGCAAAATCTATTCATTAGATACTTGGCAACATTTTTCCCATATACCATGGAATGCTGCTATTGCAGATGCATTTTATGAATTTAATATTTTTGACACTGACAAGTCAGGTCTATGGTGAAACAAGGCAAAGCAAAGAAATATTTCATTCAAAAGACACTTAAATACATCCAGCTAACAATGGATTTACTTGAATGCTCTAAAACTGTTGAATGAAGAAGAAATGACAATTCCAGTGAAATATTTACTATGAAAGCACAAAGAGTGCATTTTTCACATGGAACATAATTTTATAGAGACAATGCTTTGAAGAAAATCCAGTTTTCAATAATAACGTGAACAGTCTTTCCAACTCAATAGACATAGCAATCATCATCCATTGATTAATTGATAAGTCTTGGTCCATCACCTAAAAAGAATAATTCTACTTATTTCAGAGCACCATTCATATTTGTTAAGAACATAATGGCTCATGTTTAATTATTCTTCAGTGAAGGATGAATACACTGTTCCAGTGGTGGGATTCAAGTAATTTATCAACTGGTTCTCCTAGTGATTGGTTGGGTGGGTTTGGTTTGGGAGTCATGTGGCTGTGTGGGCATGGCCAACTTGACATTGCTCATGGCAAGGTAGGATGGCACCTTGCTGTGAGTGACACTGAGTTGGCCATGCCCACTCAGTCACATGACCAATGCTGCAGAGACAGGGTGATTTCCTACATACCTCCCACACACACACTGCTCTTAGACTGACAAAATAAAAACCCATCTAAAGATAGGCTCTGGCTGCAACTGACCATTGGCCAATTTTATTTCAGTGCTCATGCAGGGAATCCTGGGAGCAGCAGCATATTGCATGCTTTTCACTCCAAGCAGCCCAGTCTGGATAACACATGGCTGGGGTAGAGGAGTAGTCCTCCTTAACAGGCTCCAAACCATTGCTGCTGCTTCAAGCCTGGGTTCCCCACAAGAGTTCTGGAAGTCCCGTACTCCTTGGAAAAGCCCACCGTCACAATTGCATGCCTGAAGCCAGAGCCGGGCTTGGAGGAGCAGCAAAAGTTTGAAGCTTGTTAAGGAGGACTGCTCCTCTGCCCCAGCCATGTGTTTTCCAGTACGGGCTGCTTGGGGTGAAAAGCATGCCATATGCTGCTGCTCCCGACATTCCTTGCATGAGTGCTGGAAAAAAATTGGTCAATGGTCATCTAGCTGCAGTCAGAGGTGGACTTGGAGCAACAGCAGATGGACTTCAGGGCAAACAATCTACTCCTCAAGCCCCAATGTCTGAACCCATGAGCTGGAAGAGAGATTTTCGGTCATGTTGGTAAGTATGTATGGACTGAGTAGGCTTTTTGCTTCCCCACCCCCCTCCATCCCAATCCAGCACAGCACAGACAGCCCAACGGAGGTGGAAAATGGGGCATTACCATCGGCCCTTCTCTTCTTTTTCCCCTAGCATCCTTTTGCCAGAATGCACCAGGCAGGCTCAGCAGAGAGTCACAATCTTTACATGGGCTTTTATTTTGTCATCCCAAGGGCAGGGGGAGGGGCTTGGAATGGTGCATAGGAAATCTGTCTCTGCAGCATCCATTGCTTGCCAGTGGGTAGGCAATGAGGAGGTGGTGGCAGGCAAGTGGGATGGGCCCTTGGGGACTGTGGGGAAGGCAGCAGGGTGGACCTCAGGGAAGGCAGGAAAACTGGCTGGGTGACGTGGGAGGCAGATGGGCCAGGATTTGGGCCTTGCTGCTTGCAGGCTCATCCAGGCTGCCAGGCAAATCAGGGCAGCTCAGCTAGGCCACGCAGAGAGCGCTGAGTGGGATGCAGCCAAAAGCAGGAAAGCTGACTGCACCTCAGAGCCCATGTTGTTGAGGCAAGCAAGGGAGCCAGACAGAGAGCAGCAGCAGCTATGCTGGGTGAAATGGATGAGATGAGGAGTGACTGGGCAAGGCAGGGTGGGGCCAGCCAGTGGTGGGATTTGCCGGTTCTCCAAACTGCACAAAATTGTAACTGCCAGTTCACCTGAACTTGTCCGAACCAGCTGAATCCCATCACTGCACTGTTCTCCATTTCAAGATCTCCTTTCCAAACCAAAGGATTGAGACACTTTAATTCAGCAGATTATCTTTGGAAGAACAGAGAAAAAGAAACACAAAGATCATTTTGCTTTTCTCTACAGGAGGCCAGCCTTGAAGAAATGATTGTAGTATTTGACAGTGCTTTATAAAGAACAGCAATAAATAGAGGTAAATCTAGAGTGACAAAAGACAATGACAAGACATAGAAGGGGACATCCAAAATACTGAAAAGAAATAGACAAAAATTATATTGAAAATTAAAAAGTAGTCTACCATCCCTTATTAACATGGAGAGATGATTAATAGGTATGTATAGTCTAGCAAATAATAAACATGTACCTTTATATGACAATCACATACTAATTTATTATATGTAGTAGTCGAATGCATGATGGGAAAATATTACTTCAGTTTCCATTAGCCTATTCAATTTGTACATTACAAGTGAAACCCAAAATCAAAATGTAACTATCTTTAAATATATGCATTTTGATATGTCCATGTTTGAAAAATTATTCATTTAATTAGCTGATTTATACAGCCATCTGTCTCACATGTGTGACTTTGATTAGCTTCCAATAAAATAGATAAAACACATAAAATATAACAAATAAAACACACAGCAGCCAGGGATCATAAAATCACTATTAACATAACCAACATACTATTAACATAACATAACATAAGGGAAAGTGAGAAGAAGAAAAGCAAATGTAATTCAGGAAATAATATACATAATGTGTTTGGGGAAAAGTTCATACAAAATATGCAGTGTTTATAAAATGGCACACAACAAATAAGGAAAAATGTGCATGAAAATGTGTGGACACTTTTAGAAAATGCAAAATGGTACAGACATAAAATAAGAAATTCAGGGTTAGAAGAAATCAAAAGCAATAGAAATTGAAATTGGGATATGATTTCATATTTGGCTCTCTTGTACAAGTATGTGTGGATTGCATTGCCTGTTCTCAGGACTGAAAATTGGAGAGTCTATTTTCAGTTGATAGCATATAAATTCTTTTTTTTTTTAAACAAATTTTATTGATTTTACAATTAAAAAAAAAGACACAACAACATAATTGAAGGGTGGGGGGGGGGGGGAAAGGGAAAAAGGGGGATGGGAAAAGAGGACCGGAAAAAAAAAAGAAAATACAGAAAAGAGATTTGTTAAAAATATTCTTACGTTCGACAATTTGTGAGATCTTTTCTTCTTTGGTTTTACTATCTCTAAACACTTTATCTTTAGCAAGAATTTATACATCACTCATATAAATTTAATCTTATTCTTTCTATCCTATATTAATAAAATTCATCTTTGTTCTAACCACTCATACCAATAATTCCAGCTATTATAATATATTGAAGTTTCTTTGTTTTTTAAGAGCTAATGTTAATCTGTCCATTTCTGTGCAGTTTGAATTTTTTTGGATAATCATCTCCTTTGTAGGAATTCTGTGGGTGCTTCCAACACTGAGCAAAAGCCAACATAGCTGCTGTTAATATATGTATTGTAATATATTTTGTCTTTTTTAGTATTTGTTTGTCCAAAAATCCCTCGTAGAAAAAGACTCTGGTTTATATTCGATCTGTTCTTTAGTAATATCTTCTAGCCAATGTCTTATTATCTTCCAATTTTTTGGGCTTCTATGCATGACCACCACATGTGGAAAAAGTTCCCTCTTTCTTTTTACATTTCCAACATTTTGGACTCATTTTGGGGCACATTTTCACCAACTCGAAGGAGGAAGGTGCGTCTATAAAACAGTTTATATGCATTTTTTTTTGTATGCTACCGATTTTGTAATCTTATTATACTTCCCACAGACTTTTTCCGCCATTCATTTAAAGTGATATTATGTCCTACTTTCCTACTCCAAGCAATCATATTTCCTTTTAGCTATTTCTTCTTCTAATTCTACTTCAAGTAAACAATTGTAAAATCTAGTTATATTCTTTTTTCCTGATCCGTTAAAATTTTATCTAGCTGCTGGAGTTTATTACTAATTCCGAATTCTTTTCTATCCTGCTTATATCTACTATGAATTTGTAATATGCCATTGATCTATTTTAAATCCCCATTCTTGAAGTTCTTGATGGGATTTTCAAATTTCCCTTGTACATCTAATAAATCTTTATATTTGATCATTCTAGAAATATCCAAATTGTTTGGTGAATAATTTGCGCTCCATTGTTGATAGCCAAATCAGTAACTTTTATAATTACGTGTTTTTTACGTATTTTTTTTCAATTAGTTACCAATGAGTCTCTAATTAAGTGTCTGTGAAAGTATTTCTGGGTAATTACCCAAGATAGCATACAAATTACCCAAGATAGCATACAAATTCTTAAGTAGTATTCTGGTATAACAAGATTAAAAACGGTCTAAGTAATGATTATAAAATTACTTGGCCTTTTCTTTATGAGCTGGCTTTGCAAATTATAAACATGACTCTTTGCATATTTTCATTAAATTAGGAGTAAAACATTGGGAAGAAATATAATGGACTCCTATTCAGTCCTAAAATGCCAGGCTTCAAATGTTTTTGGCAATTTTTTCCTGATTTTTATGGTAATACATAACACTATTCCATCAACATCAAACAAATATGGGACTGTGCATATTATGCAGAGCAAATCATTAAAGCAATCACATTTTTCAAGCAAGAGCTTGTCATTTTTTTGTTCCCATTATAGTAAGTGAATTATTTAAAGTGCTCCCAGTTCAGTAGGATGGTCCTTCTCATTAGCATCAGCATTGCTCCTTACGATCATACATTTAACACAAAAGAGATCTTAAAAATACTTTCCTAATAACTTTTTTCTTTAATTTTTGTATAATATTGTAATTCTTTTTCACATTCTACCCTTCTTCAGTTTTCAAAAACTCTTGAGAATTGTACTGATGAGAGTTCAAAATTAATCACTTCACGTAAGTACATTTTCTCATACTGAACAACTTGGGGGTTATGATACAAGGGAATGGAAGAAGCCTTGTGAAATCTGTATAATTGTTATGTTCCATTAATTAATGATAACTATTAATTAATACCACTGAGTCTGTGTAGTAATATACAAAAAAATACACTCTGGGTTCTATGATTTTACACATCAGGACATCATAAAAATCACTTAAACATTAGCAGTTCTTAAAAGCAGGTAAATTCAATCTCAGATGAACAACAACATGTCATTATTTATTTTAAAATAAGAAAGCCCAAATAGAGAAGCACAGCTCTCTTGAAGTCCCATCACACCATTTCAATTGGGTTGAGATCTGGACTTTGACTGGGCCATTTCAACATCTTGATTTTCTTTTTTCAGCCATTCTGTTGAAGATTTGCTGGGGATCATTGTCCCATTACATGATCCAATGTTGGCCAAGCTTTAGCTGTCAGACAGATGGCCTCACGTTTGACTCTAGAATACTTACCCATATTACCTCTTACAATACTAGACAACACAGTATCAACAGTAGAGACCTTCAAATTTCTAGGTTCTATATATCACAAGATCTAAAATGGACACCTAACGTCAAAAACATCGTCAAAAAAGGACAACAAAGAATGTTCTTTCTGCACCAACTTCGAAAGCTCAAACTGCCCAAGGAGCTGCTGATACAGTTCTACAGAGGAATTATTGAGTCTGTCATCTGCAGTCACTATCCAGTTTTCCTATCTGGTTTTTTACAGGTTAGCTTTATTTTACTTAACAGGTTTATTTATTCAGCAGAGAACTTTTATGGTTTTGTCCTCCTTTATTTTATCTCTCTCTCTCAGTGTTGACATATCTATGAATATTGTGATTCTTGCTAGTTTACTAATAACTCCCTCTTATGCACGAATGGCATTGTTTTGACTGTGTAAGAGCTGGCATATGGAGAACTGAAATCACTGTTAATTTATGAGTCACATGATTTATGCATGTTTTACTTACTTTCACTAAGTGTTGCAAAGTACATTCAAAACAACTTCATTAATGATTGTCACTTGTTTGGCATTTAAAAAAACACTTCACAAATTACATTTATAGTCAAATAGATATGTTAATTAATTGCAGAATTAGCAATTTATGCTATTGTTTACAAAAGGTAGCTTTTAGTGCTCCTGTAGAAAAAAAGTATGTTTTCAGCTTGCTTGACAAGATGCAAATGAACAGTGCTAAAAATAATTCTAACATGAAACCTGCTTTCACAGGAAGGAATCATATCCACTGAGACACACAACTACTTTGCTTCCATATCAATAGAAAACAGTCTTTCAGTATGCCCCACTGACTTGACAACTATGAGGATTCTCATATAATGAGAGGGAAATAAGCTGATACCATGACTACCTCCATTATTAAAAAAAATTAAAACTGAGCCTCATATTCCAAAAAGGTGCTCAGTACTCTATTACATAGGGCATGAAATGGCCATTATAAGTAAAGAACCAGGAGAGGAGAGGGGACATGCCACTGGAGTCCACTCCAATTGCAACAGAAGCATTTGCATATGTAGTGAAGCACAGCAAGTGGATTAGACTGCCTTGCTTGTACCAGCAGAGAGAAAAGCAGTACTTTCGATGCAAAGCCAGAAAATTCAGGTGGTAGGTAATCCATTCAAATGCCAGGGCAAGGAGAAAGTGCAGATCACATCTTTATTTACACCAGAACAGTCAAAAGACTCTCTATGATCCAGCTACACAAAATATCAAAATATCCATGTAAAATAGGAAAATGTCCACAATAAGCAATTAAGGAAAAAAATAAAAATAGCATTCATTTTAAAACAGCTGGAGCAACAATCTAGTAATAATAATGGCATAATCATTTGAAATTTAAAAAGATTGCTGGAAGAGGTTCAACATAGATCAGCGGTCACTCACTGATGGGCCACACCCAAAACAAGGCTGCTCCACCCACATGGCCTGCCCACCCATGACCCCCACCCTTCAACCAAGCACAAACCTTGAGACTGAGTAGAAAGACACGTGAGCTGGAACTGGAAGGTAAGATCAATGGCAGGGGAGGGAAATCTACCCTAGGGTGGCTTGCTAATGTTGGTGAGAAAGTTGGTCTCATATTCCAGAGCTGTAGTAGTCACAGGACTGGTCATTTGGCCATGCCAGAGCAGATCCTCCATCGGGCTGACTACCACTCTGAATTATGGGACTGGCCCGTGGTGGCTAGAATTAGGTAATGGTGCTGTTGTGGTGGGGGGTGCGGTGCAAGCGGGCTGAAGCAGTGTGGCTGGAAGAAGCAGAACTCACATTTGCATCCCCCTTCACCATGGTATATTTGTGGCAGCTGGCGCCAAGGCAGTTCCTCATGTCCTGCCACATCTGTAGTGCAGCAGAGAGAAGCAGCCAGAGTCAACCCTAGCTCTGCCTATGTTAAATCAGCCCCCTGCAAACTGTTGTCTCTGTAGCTGAAGTGGCATGGGAAACTTTGGCTGGGCTCTTGAGAGACGAGAGTGACTCCAGCTGCTTCTCTCATCTCTTTCAAGGAGCACTCAACAGCTTGGTGGGAGGGGGAACTTCTCTCATCCCCCCTTGGGCTCTGTGGGGCAGGCAGCAGGGAAGCGGCACTTGGGAAGAGTAGATCGGCCACTGCTGGGCTCTGGGGTGGATTTTTCTCCCACTGAGGGTGTGCAGCCATCAGATGCGAAGGAAACGGCGCCCGGCTCCCCTCCAGCAGAAGCAGAGGATGGAGGGCTGATGGAGGAAAGCAACTCTTCTCTTGGTGGGTTGAAGGTGCCAAGCTCCCCCCTTTTCTTGCCTGCTTCCAGGTGAGGCTGGAAGAGCTCTGGCATCCCCATCCAGGAGCCCTCACTTTCTCCCCCTCCCCTCCCCCCAATTAATCACCGAGGGCGGCAGTCATTCTGCAGGCAGGTGCCTTCTGAGAAGCCCCTGACAGCTGAGGGGCGCTCTCCCCCAAGGAGAGCAAAGCCCCCTTTCTACCTCTGCTTCTTCCAGCAGCAGTTGCCCGAGGTCCCTCAGCTCAGACCTCCCCTTGCTGTTCTGTCTCTTTGGAAAGTGCAGGTGGGGAAGGGATTGAAGCAACCCAGTCCTCCTTCCTTCCTCCAACTCCAGGCAGCCTGAATTATAATTAAAATTTTTATATTAAATATATTATCCTTTTTAAAAAATTCATATTAGTGGTCCTTGGGATTTAAAACTATGAGTTTGGTGGTCCCTGAGGTCCAAAAGGTTGGCGACCCCTGACATAGATGATTTCTACAAGGCAAGCAACATTTAGATCTTTAGATTACAAGGCAAGCAACAAGTTAGATCTGCAAAGGAAGACTGTTCCAAAGCTCAAAGGCATGAAAGTGAAACATAATTTTCTGGCATCAATTACCCTAGCCTTCATAAGTGAGTGACCATCAGTACTTTTTCCTGTATTGTATTGAATGAGTCAGTTTTCGTTTGGAGATTATGATCCTTCAAGTACTTCATTACAAATCTTTTTTTATCAGTTAAAGCTAGCACTTTAAATTGTACCTCAAAATTCACTGGCAATCAATTAGCAGATTACAGCACAGATGTAATATGTTCCTACTGTGTTTCCCCACTTATAAGACCTAGTCTTATTGTCTTTTCAGCCCCAAAATAAGCACCAGGTCTTATTTTCAGGGAAAGTCTTACCCACTTACCTTAGGACCACTGCAGCCATGCCTCCCAGGTCCTGATACTTGTCACGCCACTGCCTGACTTCTTCTGCAACCACTTGCGGCAGGAGGCTGCTTGGGGCATTGTGCCATTGTGCACCTGAGTGGCAGTACTGGTGCAATGACTGTTGTGGCATTCTTCTGAGAGTGGTGGCACTGGCATGATTAGCCTTGCAAATTTCTGCCACAAGCAGCAACACCTACACAATGAGCCATGTGGTATCTGACCACAAGCTGCCACAAGCAGCTGCAGAAAAAGTCAGGCAGTGGCATGATAGATGTTGGCACATGGGAGGCCTGGTTGCAGCGGTCCGAAGGTAAGTAAGTATGGGACATGTGAGATAGTTCCACACACAACCCACCCTGCCCTGCCCTAGCTTGATTTTTATGCCTGCGCCTGGCCCCCACCTCATGAAACCAGATGGTGGGTGTGGCTTAATTAGGGATTATTGGGATAGGGCTTATATTAGATGCAGGCGTGAAAATTGGGCTAGGGCTTTTTTTCAGGTAGGTCGTATTTTGGGGGAAATACAATAGATGGTTCACTGCAGCTTTCTACTATCTGCAATTTCTGATGTATTGTGACTGAAAGAACTGAGCAATCCAATGTACCAGTGAGGATAATACATTTCTAAGTCAGGTTTTAAAGAATCCAGTAGAAAATCAGTATCTTTTTTTTTTTTGCTTGTCCTAACATATTTGTACAATGTTCAGAAAAAGGAAATCCTGTACTCTGCAGTATATATCTCCCAATCACAGCTATTACCTCCTGCTACTATAAATATTTTAACAATTTTCTCCTCCCATCTTTTTCTTCCATTTCTCGTGTTCAGTCATTCTATGGCATAAGGGATCATATCCATACACCACAGAAAGGTATTACAAATATTTAAATTGTTAATTTTTTTCTTTTTCTATTTAAGTTTCAAATATATCACTCTAGTTTACTACAGAGGCCCCAGCAGGTTGTACTGCACTGTAAATTTTTCACAGTATTTGCCCAAGTTCAAACTGATGAAGATTCTCCTAATTATCTTGTCCACTCCCAGGAGCCTATTTGTCCTGGACTCGCTAATCCATAACCCTGTGGCTCTATGGAAAGCTATCCAGGCAATTAACATCTCTTGCCATTCAATAAAGGAGATGGTATTCTACCATCTAAAACTTCAAATTCAACACTGCAAGATGAGGTAAAACTAAAAGAAAATAAACAATGGCATGATTACAAAATGAATACAGCCATGCTCTATAAAAGAGACCGTGCGGTTCTAACTGTAACATGGTCTACTTACAGTCTAGGTCAAAAATATACAGTAACTGCTCCTACACCCCACAGAGCCTAAATTGCCTAAGGTGTGTAAGGATTTGCTGCTTACCTGTAATACCCCCAAGTGGGTCAAGATTGCAGCTGAAAAACTAAGAGTGGCTTCTTTAAATGGAAGATGTAGGCTGAATGGCTTCACTTCCCATCTCTTTCCCATCAATGCTTGTAATAGAAAGTAAGGAGACAGGAAAGGGCAAGTGCGTAATAATCCCTGGGGGAAAAAAAGGTCTGTAGGGGGTACACATAAGTGCACCAATGTGCCTACTGTCCTTGTTCTATTGTTTCTTTTATTTTTTATTTTTCTTATATGTATCCATGTATTCATAACGATGTTTTTACTTATAACATACGTATAACTATGCTATACCTATTATCTTGTAAGCAATTGACAAAAATAAATAAAAAATAAATAAAAAACTTCCCTTATGAAGGGAACATGCTGCACCTACTTTGGCTGGCAAGATCAGGGTTGTAAAACTTACCTCTAAGCTAGCTAAACAGAAAGAAATTAATTTTCTGTCCTCCCTGTGCTCTGGGGACAGAACACTATTAATCTTTATAAGGATCTTTATCTTTGCTTATTTAATAACAAGTGGGTACATTTAGAAATAAGGTAATTAGACTGCAACCACTGTCTATTTTCACCTGTTTGAAAGAATCATGTGATGTATTTGGAAATCAAGACTTGATGCTTTTATTTTACAGAAGACAACAATGTATTCTCAAGAGAAATACTTATGAGTGAACAACAAATAATTACTAAGGTTGTACAATTATTGCACTAATTACATTAATCTTACATAGCTTTTTTTCTGGTAATATTACACTACTAACTAGAGCATACAAAACATTTGCTAGACCATACTCGAATACAGATCATCAGTCTGGAAACCACATTATGTATCTAGTATTAACACAGTTGAGAAAGTCCAGAAATATTTCACAAGAAGAGTTCTCCACTCCTCTACTCGTTGCAGAATACCTTATGCCACCAGACTTGAAATTCTAGACCTAGAAAATCTAGAACTACACCACCTTCAGTCCGATTAGAACTACACCACCTTCAGTCCAATCTAAGTATAGTATATAAAATCATACATTGCAATGTCCTACCTGTCAATGAATACTTCAGCTTCAACCATAACAACACAAGAGCAAACAATAGATACAAATTCAAGGTTAATCGCACCAAACTTGATTGCAGGAAATATGACTTCAGCAACAGAGTGGTCAATGTCTGGAATACTCTACCTGACTCTGTGGTTTTTTTCCCCAAACCCCAAAAACTTTAACCTTAGACTGTCTACTATTGACCTCACCCCTTTCCTAAGAGGTCTGTAGGGGGCATGCATAAGCGCACCAACATGCCTACCGTCCCTGTCCTATTGTTTCTTTTATATATTTTTTTTATTTTTCTTACATGTATCCATGTATTTATAACTATGTTTTTACTTATACCTATTATCTTGTAAGCAATTGACGAAATAAATAAATAATAAATTATTTACTAAGGTTCCAATTACTACATTTGGAACATTAGTAAAGGTTCCAAATGTAATAATGTAATGTAAGGTTTCAAACATCCAGTCTATTATTGTTTAAAAATATTTCAAAAGAAGAAAAAGAGGGGGGAAACCCTTTTTAAATATTTAATTTCTAACTTCCCCTTTATTTGTATTCCAACTGATTTGCATTGTATAAGGTTAATGTTTTTTTAAATTTACCCTAATTCATTACAACATAATATTGGTTTCTTTTATTTAAAGTCAAGATTGACTGAGCTCTAAGAATGGGTTTTGGAGTAAATGCATAAGACTTAATTCATGCCATATAGAGGCAAACTTTCCCATTTGTGGACAACTCTGTCTTTCTTCTCTTGCACAGCCATTTCTGGAAACGCTTATGTTCTGGAAACGCTTTGGACCATTTGATTTCATTCAGTACTGTATGTTTGTATAATGAAGTGTGATCTTATATATTTTGAAATTGTAGGTGGTATTAATGCAAACAATACAAGCAATAGCAATAGCACTTAGACTTATATACCACTTCACAGTGCTTCAGAATACTTTCTAAGCAGTTTATAGAGTCAGCTGCTCAGGATGAGTAATACTGGAAATACTACATTCTAATTACTGCACCACTATGGCTCATATATGTGGTGGAATGGAATGGAAAACCAAAGCAACAACACAACAAAACACACAAAAAGGGCTGGAGAACTACAAAAATGAATTCAAACTGCCTTTTGAAATTTGAACACATAGCAATAAAAAACCAATATGCTGTACACTATGTTCTTTCTGTAGATAAATCTTAATGAAATATTATGGCAAAGAACCAAGAATGTTTTAGTTCATATAACAAAGATAATTCATTTGAAAATAATCAAAAATCTACTGTTCCCATTTCCATAAGATACAATTTCACTGATTGGACTGAGACTGTTTTCATCTGTCCAATGCTTCACCAAGCTGTGTCAATGCAAGAGTCTTCCAAGCAGTGGTGGGATTCAAATAATTTAGCAACTGGTTCTCTGCCCTAATGACCAGCTAGATAGGTGTGTCTGGGTAGTCATGTGACTGAGTGGGAGTGGCCAACTCAATACCACTCACTTTGAGGTGTTTCACCTCTCCTACCTTCTCATGACCATGGGGGATGCTGCAACAGTCATAAGTGTGAAAAGCAGTCATAAGTCACTTTTTTCAGTGCCATTGAAACCTTGAATGGTCACTAAATGAACTCTTGTAAGTCAAGGATGACCTGTATAAAAATACAAAAAGTTTATTTGCTTGAAAGAAGCTGCCCTAAATATCAATCATTACATTAGAAATGGGAGAATACACACTGAAGATCAATGATAGCATAGCCATCACGTAAACCATTCTGTCTGAATCAGAGATGGTATTCAGCAGATTCTGACCAGTTCTGGAGAACCGGTAGCGGAAATTTTGAGTAGTTTGGAGAACCAGCAAATACTACCTCTGACTGGAGATTTTACAATATCCTTCCCCTGCCATGCCCACCAAGCCACACCCACAGAACTGGTAATAAAAAAAATTGAATTCCACCACTAGTCTGAATACCTTCCTTGTCATCAGCAATACCTGCAAATCATGCAGGGTGCTAGAGTACCTTGAGGAATTAAAATAGTTAAAATGCAACAATAACTATCAGCAGCCAACTCATAAAGTGAAACCTTTTATCAGAGAGGTCATTTAAGCTCTCCAGAAAGTGGGTGGCACCCTTGAGCTACAAAATACCAAGATAAATAGACAAATTAACAATAGGGGACACAGGTTTAAACCTCCCAAGCTTGCCAGGATCACAATAAAATTAGTACATGCCACAGATATCTAAATAAACTTCAAGCCTGGTGCCATGTTACTAAGCCTTATTATCATGAGAGAAAACTAAAATGAATTGGAAGATCCATACCTCTACCTCCTATTTTTTTGAAATCTTACTATCAGTGAGCAATCATGTGCCTTGGCCACTCCAAAGCAATGCAAGAAACATCTGTCCTGAAGATGCTTTTTCAAGAGGCAACTGGACTTTCTGGAAACCAAGAAAGTCCAGATGCCTCTTGAAAAAAGTACCTTTGGGACAACCATGACCTGGATGACTGAAGAATCCTCACAGACAAGAGATTCCTGTGCTCAGTGAACTGACAAAGCACCCTTTCCCACCTAGGAGAAGCAATCCTTAGATCCATTTGTATCAGTAAAGATACCATTACCCAGATTTAAGGAAAGATCACATACCCCCAGAAAGGCAGTCAAAAAATCAGTGCCAAGCTTGCATCCTACCTCTTGGAAGTCCATCCCAAAAGGACAGTGTCAGCAACCACTAAAGCAGTGTAAAAAGCTTAAAACAACCCTTCTTCTTTAAGAAAGTCAAGCCCCTCCACAGTTCAGGCAACAGAAACTCTGGGCATACTGCTGAGAACAAGGCTTAAAAGGAGAGGCAGTTTCTGTAAGTAGGGTAATAAAAACAAGGATTAGGCTAGAAACAACACAGAGGCACACAGAATGTTTCCTTCCTGCCTTCCTGACAAGATTAGTCATGTAAAGTGGGGGATAGAAACAAAAGACTGTTCAAAGATTTCTTCCAACTGGTTCTCAGAACTGTTCAGAAAAGTAACAAATGGTTCTCAAATGTCAGAGCATTTACTTTCTGGTAAACCAAATGTGGAGTGTGTGAAATACATATATAAAGTGTTGAATGGAAAGGAAAATATTCCCAGATCATAGACCCATGGAATCTGATGTTAGATTTCCATTACTGGGTGGTTTTTTCAACTACTCCATTTTAGCTCTACAACTGAATAACATCTTATTCAATCCAAAATGCAGATACTGTAAATACAATCATATAAGTATACTACGAGGATGAAATCTTCAAGGATTGGGTGGCACTTCAGATTAAAGGCCCTGTCACACTGCCCAACGGATGCAAAACGGACATAATGGATGAGCAAAATGTTCCATCTGTTGTTATCTGCTCTCAAAAGGGGCAAAAATTTGCATAACCGGAGCGGATAACACGAACGCGGGGAGGATGCAGGGCGGATGGAAAGTGGATGCGAAACGGAAGCCTAGTGGATGGAAGCGGATGGCACATCCGCAGGGCTTCCGGGGGGCCTCAGCAAAGCGGACGCGGAATGGATGAAGCGGATGCAGAGCGGATGCACAGCAGATGAAGCGGATGCAGACGCGGAAGCCTAGCGGATGCACACGGAAGCCAAACGGATGCCTGGCGTTAATTGCGCATGCGGGGGATGCATTGCACAAGCCACGCGGATATAAAGGAAGCAGCTCGCACGTGGCCAGCATTCGGAAGAAAGACCTGCTGCAGGATACATCGAGTCCTTGCCTGCCCTGCCGGCATGCCTGCCTGCAAGCCTTGATGCCAGCCTTCCTGCCAGCCTGCCTCCAAGCCTCCTGGCCAGCTCCCTGCCAGCCTTGCTGTCTGCCTGCCTGCCAGCCTTGCTGCCAGCCTGCTTCCAGCCTCCCTGCCAGCCAGTCTGCCTGCCAGCCTTATGCTGCCTGCCTGCCTGCCTTCCTGCCAGCCTTCCTGCCAGGCTTCCTGCCAGCCTTCTGCCAGCCTTCCTGCCAGCCTTGGTGCCTTGCCCAGCCTTCCTGCCAGCCAGCAACCCACAACCATGGGGAAGAAGCGAAAGTCTTAGCAACCTGCCGCCATCCCTGGCAAGAGGGACAGGGCACCCTCACCGCCCTGTCCCTGACTCTGCTTCTGCTGGGGCTTCTGCTGTCAGGCTCGCTCTTCTGGTGCTGGAGCTTCTGCTGAAGCTGCTCCTGGCAGTAGTACTTCTGCTGCGTACCTCTGCTGAAGCTGCTGCTGGTTCTGCTCGTCCTGCTCGTGCTCCTGGACTTGCTCATCCTGCTCGTGCTCCTGGACTTGCTCATACTGCTCGTGCTGCTGGTGCTGCTGGTGCTGCTGGTGCTGCTGGTGCTGGTGCTGCGGCTCCTGGTTCTTTACTCTGCTGCTGCTGATCCTGGTCCTGCTGATCTTGCTGCTGCTGTGATGATGATGATGATCCTGCTGGTGATGATGATGATGATGAGATATGATCCTACTGTGATGATGATGATGATGATCCTGCTGGTGCTGCTGTGCTGGTGGTGTGGAGGAGCAGCCCCTACCACCTGGGAGCCCCTCTGATGAGGCCCATCTGGTCCTGCAAAGGGAGGAAGAGGCGTATGCGGGGACGGGAGAGGAGGCAATACTTGATTGAGGAGGAACACGAGGATGAGGTGCTGGAGTGGTGAGAGAGAATGACTATCTGTGGCGGAAGGGACACCGGCTGTACAGGGACACCAAAAAGCAGGCTGCTTGGAGAGAGAGGGCGGAGAGTATGGTTACACTTCGGAGGTGCTCCTCGGCTGGTGGAAACATATGCACACCTGGTATGGGAAGCTGCACCTGAAGAAATCTGGCCAGGCCACAGTTTAGCTGACGACAGAGAGACCTACGTCATGGCCAGGTGCAGCTTCCTGGAGGATGAGATCCACCACCGAGGAGCACCAGGAGCCCTCTCTCTACAGTCTCTCTCCGGCAGCCTGCTGAGACCCAGTACTCTTCTGGCCAAGAGTCAGTCCCTGTCTCCAGGCAGGTTTCTGTAAGCGTGCCACGGCAGAGAACCGTGGACAGCTTTTGTAACTATGATGGAGTGCGTGGAGGACTCCCTGGTGCGGTGGGAGAAGGAGACATCGAGTCCACCACAGTCGTAGCCCGCCTCACCCCCCCCCAGCTCCACCTCCACAGAAAGGCAGAGAGCCAGACAGCAGGAGGGGCAGAGCCACACTGTCCTGCTGGAGATCAGGGACACCATCCGCACCAGCATAGATCTCCTCTCTCAGCTGGTCCACACCGACTCCTCATTCCCAACCGCAAGCCCTTCCTCACCTATGTCAACCAGGCCCTGAGGGACATGGAGGATCCCCAGGACCAGGTGGTGAAGACCGGATCACGGAGCTGCTTCACAACCCTCCAGACCGAAGAGGAACCTGCTCCCACCCAGTCCAGGTCTGCTCCTCCACCCCAGGTGATGTCCCTCCCATTCCAAGGCTTCCCACAGCCCCTCACCTACCAGGGCTACGGCTACCAGGAGGTCCAGCAGCACAGGCAGCAGCCCTTCCCAGTCCAGGCACAGAGTCATCAGATGACACCATTGCCACAGTTCACTGATGCCAATGATGCAGCCACGCCAATGATGCACCGACGACAGCGATGCCAACCCACACCACCAATGCCACCCACGCCAGTCCTCACCCAGCTGCAGACCAGACAGCCCCACTACACTACTCCTTCCCACCCACAGCCAAGCCCGGCCTCAGTAATCTTCTCATCAGTACTGGGGCTGACACCCCATGGCATAGAGGAAAGACAGGCACACCTCCGAGTGACCAATAAGATGCCAGAGACTGGGTAGCTGGCTACCTGTAGAGTTTATTTGGACACTTGACTTGGGTCATTTTTGTTTTACAGCTTGTTGTTCAATAAAGTTTATCTTTGATTCACACACTTGCTTCATTTTTTTTTTTAATAAGTCTTGGTGGAAACTTTTAGAAATGGTTTAAGCCTTTGCATGCTTTGTGGATGGGTAAGATAGCAGTGGGATGGGCAGGGATACCTGTGGGATGGGTAATAGCTGTGGGATGGGTAAGGATAGCAGTGGGATAGATAAGCCTCCAGTGCAAGCATAGTGGGACTGTATGGTCCACCCTCCCTGGGCCACACCTATGGCCCTTTATTATCAATAATAATGTAATATCATCCACACATGCACACAAACACAACTCTTTATTAAACGCCCTGTTCATTGTAGGCCACCCAACATACATGGCCCAATCTCATCCGTGTGATGAGACAGGCTGAAGGAAGCACCCATTAATCATCTATCATCCTGTCTTGCCACTCCACTGCTCCAGCTGGGGAGTTGCACCAGTGTCTCAGGAGTTGCGCTGCTTCTTCCCTTCACGTGAGGCTCTGTTGGGGCCTTGCACATCCTGAGTGTCGATCAGGTTCCGCCTTGCCCTCATTCCAGGCCTCCATGTCCCCATTGCCTTGTTAGAGGTCCAAAAGCCTGTTCTAACGAACCGGTAGCGGTGCGCATGAGATTGTGCAGGATGCAGCAAGCTTCCACGATCCTCCTCACAGTCTCTGGGCGATGCTGCATGGTGGTGAGAAGTACCTGGAACCTGTTGGCCAGGATGCCAAAGGCGTTCTCCACCACCGCCTTGCCCTGGACAGCCTGTAGTTGAAGATCCTCTCTTCATGGGTGAGGCATCTGGAGTGTAGGGCTTCATGAGGTAGGTTGTGAGGGACAAGGCGTCATCCCCCATGATGAAGTAGGGCACATCTTCCATGTCGTTGGGCAGGGGGTCTGGATCTGGAAAGCCCATGATGAGGTTGCCTTCCAGCCCCTCCTTGAGGTCACTGGCTTGTATACCTGGGCATCGAACATGAGCCGCTGCTGAAGCATCGATGTACATGAACTTGTAGTCAGCATCGACCATGGCAAAGAGGACGATGCTGAAGAATCCCTTGTAGTTGAAATAAGTGAGCCCAACTTGGGTGGTGCTTTGCAGGCCACGTGCTTCCATCTATGGCTCCAATGGTGTGTGGAAGTTCCACCTCTGGTACCACTGCTCTGCAACTTTCTTCCATCCTTCATCAGTGAGGGGCACAGGAGGACTCCTCCAGGTATTCTTCGATGATGGCCTGCACCACTTCTCTGACCACAATGCTGATGTGTTGTGTGGCACCCTCCAGCGTACTGCATGCCCTGTAGGTGGTCCCTGAGGCCAGGTGGCGCAGAGTCAGTGCCACCTTGAGCCAGGTCCAGGCTGGGCGGAAGTTGGTGTTTCCCTTGGTCAACCTGGTGTCAGGCGCTGACAACTTCATCAAACATGGCTGGAGGCATCCTCATGAAGTTCTGGAATGCCCGAATGTCTTCGTTCCTGAGCTCCACCATCAGCTTGTTGTACAGTCCGTACTCTGCTTCTTCTCCAATCCATCTTCGGACCCAGTCGCTTCTTGCCGCCTCCTTTTCTTCCATAGTCAGAGTTCACAGAGATGCTTCGCACTGTTGCAGAAGGATGGTGGCTGCCAAAAGGACTGTGTTACGATCCACGATTGACATGACTGGATGCTGTGGAAAGCAAGAGTCAGATGAAGGCTGCAGAGGTCTGCACAGCTGGGCTGCTGGGCTGAAAGTGAGATGCAGATGAGTTGCTTCGCCTTTTTATAGGCAGTATAGGTGTCCCTTTTGCATCCTCTACGGCATCCTCTAGGCATCCTCTTGGCATCCTGTAGACATCCTTAATATCTGAATAGGTCCCCTGCGAACGTTTTTTCCATTTTAACGCTTTTGTTTCCGTGCTGCATCCGTTCTGCGTCGTTCCGCTTCCTCCCTGCGTCCGAGCGGATTGCGAGTTGCACGGATGCGGAATGGATGCCTTGCAGATATAGCGGATGCATAACGATGCAGAACGGATGCATAGCGGATGCATAGCGGATGCAGAACGGCCGACTTGGATACATTTCTCGTGCAAAAGTTTTGAGCAGCTCAAACTTTCTGAGCGAATGAAACGTCAATAGACGATGCTGACGGATAGAGACGAAGCAAAACGGAGGCAGTGAGTACATGCGTTTACCAATCGATGGCAAGCTTTTTTGTCCGTTTTACATCCTCTTTGCATCCGTTGGTGCAGTGTGACAGGGGCTTTAACAAACGAATACATAAATAGATCAAACCAGACCTATAATTTTGTGTTCAGTTCTAGACACTGTACTTTGGAAAGGACACTGACAAACTGGAATAGAGAGCAGCAAAAATAAGAGGCCCAGAAGAAAAGAAATATGAGAAATGACTGGAGACATTAATCTGGAAAAGAATGCAAGGAGACATGATAAGATCCATGGTGGAGCAGTGGTTAGAGTGCAGTAGTACAAGCTACTTTTGCTGACTGCTGGCTGTCTGCAATTTGGCAGTTCAAATCTCACCAGGCTCAAGATTGACTCAGCTTTCCAGCCTTCCAAGGTGGGTAAAATGAGGGCCCAGACTGTTGGGGGCAATATGTTGACTCCGAAAACACATATAGAGGGCTGTAAAGAATTGTGAAGTCGTATATAAGTCGAAGTACTTTTGCTATTGATGTAGTCTAATATCTGAAGAACGTCAGCTAGAATACAGGGCAGAATCATGTAGAATTGCTTTGAAAGCAGGGCAAGAATCAACAGGTTGAATTTACATTTTGGTTAGACAGAAGGAAATATTTTCTTAACAGTAACAGCTGCTCAGCAATAGAACAGAATGCCTTAGGGGGTGGTGAACTCTGTTCACTGGAAGCAAAGACTGGATAGCCATCTGCCTGGAATGCTTTCATGTTGAATTCCTGCACAGAGAGGAGGGTGATGTAGATGATTGCCAAGATCTCTTCCGGGTCATATATTCTGTGAGTCCATAAAACTAATGGCAATATGTTATATAACAGAGACTCTCAACAAATACAACACATACTTCTTTAGCTAGGGCAAAACCTAATAAAATGAGCCAAGACTTGTTCTTCCTCATCTGTATCATCCTCCTGAATTCACTGTATAACTCCCTCAAACTCATTGAATGCAATTACTTTTCCACATTGCTTTACCAACATTACAACATTTTAAAGAGAGGATGTGTATTGTGGTATCCCCCTTCTCTATTAGCTCTATTATTCTCAATTAGCTATTACAGATGGATCGTGTTTCTTTGCAGGTGTATCACAATCGCATGTTCTCTCTTTGTGTATGCTTGTGTCTATTTGCTTTAACTGATTTGAAAAAAACATAATTTTATTATGCTGGCATGATTCTTTGATATTTTTGAATTATTTTCTATCATCCTTCAGGCAGACCAATATATTGCAATGGACATTTCTGGTTGAATTTTTATTGGTACATTCTTGGCAATGGACCTCTCCAAAGCACTGCCATTCTCTGTGACGAAGACATACTGTATGTGTCTGTCACATTGTTCCTCATCATCCTCTTTTTCCTTCCTGATATTCAATGGAACAGAAATGTATTTCTGTTGGGTCTTGACATGACTTAATTCCCATCATTAAAACATCATTCTATTTTTCTCATTGTTTCCCTTTCTCTCTTCTAGATTATTTATGGAGGAAAACGCTTTTGCTCAGAACTTGGGGTTTCATAGATCATGCCATCTGTACTGGATAAACACTCACAGGCATGGAGGAAATCTAAATGTGTACAGGTGAAACTCAAAAAATTAGAATATCATGCAAAAGTTCATTTATTTCAGTAATGCAACTTATAAGGTGAACCTAATATATGAGATAGACTCATTACATGCAAGCAGGACAGTTCAAGCCGTGATTTCCCATAATTGAGATGATTATGGCTTACAGCTCATGAAAACCCCAAATCCACAATCTCAGAAAATTATAATATTGTGAAA
>BHFT01069319.1:0-30965 GCA_004320025.1 Laticauda laticaudata
GCTTGCCTGCTGGCTTGTAGCCAATGGCAGCTATTTGACTTTGCCGCCTTTCAGCGGCTCTTTTGGATTGGTTCCTTCATTAGAAACCAATCCAATATTGGTCTTTCTAGCCAATCAGATTGCGTTGTTTGGAGTATACCATTCTATACAGAACATATAGAGTGCAGATAATAAAGGCAAAAAAGGTGAACATTTTTACAGAACTACAGATAAGTTGAGGCTGGGTGACAAATAATGGTTGGGAGAGGAAGGCCAGGTGAAGCACCCTTTGATGTGAGTGACATTGAGTTGGCCATGGCCACCCAGTCACATGACCACCAAACCATGCCCACCCAGTCACATGACCACCAAGCACGCACGCCCAGTCACATGACCACTAAGCCACACCCATCCAGTCCCACGACCAGCAAGTCATGCCTATCAAATAAGCCATTCCCACAGAACCAGTAGTAAAAAAAAATTGAATTCCACCACTGGCCAACATTATAGAAGCAGATTTTCCCTGCATAGAAATAATAAACTCTGTTTTAGTAGAAGAACTGGAACATTAGATTAGACAAAATAGATATTTAAGATTAGCCAATAGTGTAAAGCAATTTATTTAAAAGTTTAACAATGGTGAAAGACAACCTCCCTCTCTCTAGAGACACAACTTTCACTTTGTAGGACTTATTCCCGGACTACCTGAATGAACAGGTAGAAGGATGGAGATCCATGGAACGGATCAGATAGGCTTTGTGTTATATGACTGAAATAGACACTCTTGCTGTGACTCAGTCCTGGGGAGGAGGTAGAATATGATATTAAATTACAAGTCATGGTTATTTTCTTTTTTAAATGGGAACTTTATTTCTCTAAATCTATGTATTATTGTTCAGAACTTTGCTGCGGGAAATTAGAAGCTCTGTTAGAATAAATCAATCTATGCTTTAAACTATTTGCTTAAGACCTTTAGCCATTTTGCAGTTACCATGATATATAATTTGAAAGATGGTTTTGGGCCTCTGAAAAAAAAAAAAAGTACGATTGAAGGCTATTAGTTCCAGAGTGGCTTGTCTGTCTTCCTGACTGTAATACTGGAAATAAATTGTTAAACATAAATAAATAGTGCACAGACAGAAAGGACAAAAAGATGGGTGAAACATTGATCCCAGGAACAGTTTGAGTCAGTACTGCTATTGGAATTTACAGGCTCAAAATAAATTTTAGTAAATGTTTTTTAACCATTTCTGAAAATAAACCTGACTCTCTTCAGTAGAAATGTTTTGGAGGTCATATAAGAAAATGCCATTTGTGAATTAGAACATAAATTTACAGCAACCAATACGCCTACATTTCAGTTCTCTTCATTTCTAAAATATGTGACTCCAGAGTTCAAGTAACTGATAGCAGCTCTTAAATATTTATTGCTTCCATTTCTCATCCCCCTTTTTGCTTAACCTACTCTCACTTGATTCTCCTTCAGTTGGATTATCCAAATTTCCATTTATTTTTAGTTGTAGACTTGCCCTCCCCAATGTATTCCATAATGTTTTTAAAGATGGATTATTAGTTTGCATTACTTCCCTCCCTCCTTCAGTAATTAAAAACTGTTTTAAAATCAATATTTGGGAGTATATTATTCTATGAGCCAACCTCTTTCAGCAGTGACAACTTATTCCATATTGGCCAAAGTGATGTGATTCCAAGCACTGCCATTTACTCCTATAAAATAAAGAGGTAACACTCCTACTTAGAGATGGTGGTGATAGTGTATAGTCATTGAAAGTGCTATTATAAGAAACCTCCTTTTCAACTTTGATTTGTTGCTTCAGGATAGGTGTTGTGATTTGTACCACTTGTACCATTAGTCATTGCTGAAACAGAACACTAATAAGTATTTCTGCTTTGTTCAACACAAAACACCTTCCACGCCACACTTACACTTGTAGGCAGAGGAGTGAAAGAGATGTGACAGAGTCTGACATAAAACTGCAAACATACCCCTATTGCAGCTTGCTTGTAATCATCCTGTAGATGGAACCTGCTCTTATCCCATTGCTGGGTGAAGATTGCAATGTTCCCCCCAAATTTTGTATCCTAACAAGGAGAACTATAGGACACTGGCTTCAAATTCAGTTGCATGAGTCTAAAGAATCAAAGATGTCCTGGGTATTTAAAAAATACTCATAATAATGATTATTTGTTTCCCCCCCCTCAGTAAATTCATTTTCTATTAAAAAAAAAGTAGCATTGGTTGTCTGTAAACTGGAAATGTGCTGTTTCAAAGTTGTATTCAGATTATAAATATTTTAAGATTGTTAACAAAAATAAACATTTTAAAAGAGCTTTTCCAGATTTTTCATATTCTTTTGGAAAGATCAGCTTTTACTTCTTTTGTTGATAAATTCAGTCCAATAGTGCCACTCATGTTAGCTATTTTTAAAAATTTACTTAATACATACAAGAGCCCTTGTAATTCAGTGGTTAAAATGCAATATTGCAGGCAAACTATGCCCACACTGAAGTTTGATTCTGATGGGGCTCAAGGTTGACTTAGCCTTTCATCCTTCTGAGGCCAGTAAAATGAGGACCCAGATTGCTAGGGGCAATAAGACAAATATGTTTTGATATGGTAAACCATCCAGAGGGTGTTGTAAATTGCTATGGGACTATATATAAGCTTAAATGCTGTTGCTGTTGCTTTGTCACATTTCTTCTTTAACAGTATATTGTTGTTCAATGATTTACTTTTTGTGAGAAACAATTGAACATCATTTTCTCAGGACTGTCTGACAAAAACTTCTTGAGTTTCCACAAATATGTATCAGCATGTCCAAAGCCAGGCAAATACATGTTTAAAAATACTCTACCTGACTCTGTGGCTTCTTCCCCAAACCCAAAAACTTTAACCTTAGACTGTCTACTGTTGACCTCACCCCTTTCCTAAGAGGTCTGTAAGGGGCATGCATAAGCGCACCAACATGCCTACCATTCCTTAATCCTATTGTTTCTTTTTATTTTTCTTATACGTATCCATTTCATGTATTCATAAGTATGTTTATACTTTTACATGTTATCTTATAATCACTTGACAAAATAAATAAATTAAATAAATAAAAATATTAATAATTTTCTGCAGTTCCACAGTTCAAAAAGCATCTTTTCTTCTTTGTTCAGCCTTTCTGGTAGTCCAGTTGAGATCATCTTCAGTAAACAATAGTTATCAGGATCAGGAATTCCATCTCTGAGTAACATGTTCATAAAGTTCAATGTCACATGACAGTACTGACTTACTACTGCAATTCTGGCATTCCAGTTGCAGTTAGGAGAGTCCTACACACTTGTTAGGTGTGACATGTTATCCCTATTTGCTACATCCTCCTGACTTCCCCTTTGAGTTTGCTTGATGGAAGCCAATTGTGAAGGTCACAAATAGTGATCATGCAACCACAAGATGTTGTGACTGTTGTAATTGTGAACCAGTTACCAAGCATCTAAGTTGCAGTCATGTGATCGCAGTAACACTGTGCCAGGCACAACTGGCTCTAAGTCTGTTTGTTCACCATTACTGTTACTATACATAATAAAAGCAGGAAATAAATATTTTTAAACTCTTGTTTCAGCCAATGAAGAACTAAAATTTGATTGACTGATTGACTGATCAAATACTTGATTAGTTTCTACAATTGTACACCTGCCACTGACTTACAGCAGTTAGAAAAGTTAGAGAGTTAGAAAAAAGTTAATGACAATAAAAAAGCAAAATTATTAAACATGCAAGGCAAACATTCTCTGCTAGATTCCAGAAATTAATGGGGTGGTCCTTTGAGCATGAAAATTATTCACTTCTTTTAAGAAGAGATAAAGATAAGATGTAGCAGCAACTGCCACAAAGCCCATTTAAGTTCCATTGGATACAGTGAGAAGTAGATAGTGTTCCTTTTTACATGAAAATTAATAAATAAATAACAATTTAAGGTAGGATTTTATATCGAGAGAAAGGATTGTGGAAATTGGCTGGGCTCACTGATTCAAATTTCATGTTTCAACTTTTCAGCTATGATATTTGGCATATGCAAATAGATTCTAGTCTTGCGAGTTTAATGAATGCTAAAGAGAGAAAGAGAAAATAAACAATGATGCTGAATGTCAACATTTGACAGAAAGAACATGAAGTAAGGTTGAGCAGTAAATCATGAGACTCATCCTTCAGTCCCAAATCCTCTAAAAGGCACTGATCTGAAATCATGACAAGATATCTAGTGATGTGTAATTTGACTGTAGTGCATGTGTTCCCAAGGGTAAGAAAAAGAGCTTGCCAGCCAGATAGTCCTGCAGATTTTTAATTTCCAAAATTACATGTAACAAGCTAGTGTAGATAAGTTAAGGAAAATGTTTTAGTACCTGTCAAGAATGAGAAATAGAAATAAAACTATTTTAATATATAAAAGCAAGCAAAGTATACTTTTTATCCTGCATGAATGATTAAATGTATATTGCTAGATATTAAACCAAGGCTCTGTAACTGATATTAATAGTGTATAACTCATAGAATTCCCTCAAGCATTGCCAAAATACATTGTGTTAAATTAAACCATTTGCTGCCTGGATAGAATAATAAAACAATCAAAATACCACAGTGATGTTTAGCCTAAGAAAAACCCATTACTGTGTTAGCTAATGAACTTTTCTCATAATATCGGATAGCAATGTTTGTGATATTTTGATTGTTTTATTACTGAGTGATTAAAATAATCTAGAAATAAAGAAGAGGAAACAAAAAGTGACAAACCATCAAGCATACTTTTTTTCTCATTTCCTTTATAAAAAGAGAAGCATATTGAGAAAATTCTTCTAAAAATGTTGTGAATTAAGTGTATACTATGTATATAGAGCTGATAAAATATACATAGATCATAAAGTGCATTAATAAATATATAATTGTAGTTGTGGACTAAAATATGTATTAATAGCAGGCAATACCAAAAAATATAAGTTTCTGCAATGTCCACCTTAAAGTTTGGATCAGAACAAGACTCTAACAATGCCCTTTTGCACTGTGCTTAACCTTTTGTTGTATGATCTTCATCTGTTTTATATGAGATTCACTGTTTATAACAAAAACCTGTTCTACCACTTTTGGTTACCAATTTGACTACTGATTCTCTTATCGTCTTCAATATTGAATCAAAAATAATTTCAACTACCACAATAATGATTGAGAATGCCATCAATTAAAGGTGAGGTTTTAAATGTCTCATTGAAATGCAATGTAAAATTCTTCATCACAAGAAACTTTTAACACTGCTTTCAAAGTAATTTGGAAGATGTGACTTTTATGTGACTGTGAGTTTACATTAAGCTGAGTTATATTACAATTTAGATGCCTTGCAAGAGATAAAAATACAAAGAAAGATCCTCAAACAACAAAAAGAAAACAATGACGAAAAGCTGACATCTTTTTCAAATTGTCACTGCAAATTGTGAAGCTGTATAAATCATGTGTACCATGGGACTGCCACATAACTTCAAGCTGCATATTTAATGCTAGTACAAGCTTGACTAAGCATATATTAACCTGTAAAATAATCTTTATGCACACATTAAAAATATAAATGAAAAGAATCTTTTCAATAGCAATTTATGGCCATACAATATCCAATCAGTGAATCTGAGATTTTTTTTTCTCCTGTAAACCAGATAGAAAATTATTAAGACATGAGTGACCCTGATCAGGGCTTCCCAGTCCAGGAAATGGACATAATTTTATTGAAAATGTGTTGATATATTAAATGCAAATCAGAAAAGCTAGAACTTTTTTTGTATCTGCCTATACAGGAAGAGCACTTACCCAATTTTTCAACTCAACACTTCAAGAAATTTCTCTTTGAAGCAGTGATTCAGTGTGGCTACTAATTTGTGCATAGCTTAGACAACTATGTAGTTTTAGTGGGTGAGATTCTTACACTTACTAACTGCCCAAGGAGAATGTAAACTAACATTTCATTTCCATGACATGGAGTCAGAAATAAATTATTTGTTTTGTAATCAAAGAAGTCTTTCCATGACATGGAGTCAGAAATAAATTATTTGTTTTGTAATCAAAGAAGTCTTGATGTTAAGCAGCTGATAGAACCTTAAGGATGATGAGAAAAAAAGTGGGGAAAGAAAAACATTTTCTCTGATAACTTTTGTCTCCCTTTCCCATTCATTAAGGAATTTGGAAATGGCCCAGATCATACAGATCATCCTTCTAAAAAGAATCAAGCCAGCTATTTGCTTTAACAGGGCCCCAGGGAAGTTGATTTGAATTTACAGAGAAAAATACTGACATCTAATATATATAGTATCTAATATCAGTCAGATCTCAGTTCTTCAGTTTCATGGCTCTATTTTGTTTTTCAAGTTAGATATTCTAGAGCAAGAATGTCAAACTCAATTTCATTGAGAGTCACATTAAGGTTGTGTTTGATCTCAGGGGGCCAGGGTGGGCATGGACAGCTTGATGTCACTTGTGTCATAGGTTCCTATGGTGGCCTAAACACTTTGCTGGTGAAAATAGGTTCCCAAGCTCCATTTTCAGTTGTGATTACCTCCTGCAACCCTTTGCCAGTAAAAATGGAGCTCAGGAGGACTGCCCATGGTTGGCCAGTCCTTCACTGTTTCCAGGGTGACCCCATGGGCCAGATCTAAGCACCCTGTGGACTGGATTCAGCCCCCAGGGATTGAATTTGACACCTCTGTTCTAGAGCTTTATTGGCTTTATGAGATAATGACAACAGTAATAGATAATCTGCCAATGGAAGAAAATATAATTTAAAAGCTAGAGTAAACTATATTGTCTATAAATTATAGTCTAAGATATGAATAATGTCTAATGAGCACTGAGAGAATACATGAATGCCTACATATATGCATATATATTGGAATACAAAGATGCATTATTATACATACTATTCTAATATTATACTTATATATAATTACAAACATGTCTTTTAAAAACATCAATAGAATTTTTATAGCAACAAAGTTGATGAATCATAATATTTATAATAGGTTTATGCTAAAAACTTCATGACACCAACAAATATCTTGTAAAAGGAGATCTATTTGACTGAAGGGAGATCCTCATGAAACCTATCTTGAACTCTTGGAGAGTAGGATATAAATACAAGAAATGCAATGAATAACTGGCATGCAGAGAAAAGTGTTACAGGATAAAGTCATGATAAATAATTGTAGAAATAACACATATTTATTCAGATTCAAAAGAGGAAGGTACCGTTAGTGAATACTCTAAAGTGAAATGGTACTGATGGGAAGAAGAATAAATGAACTCATTGAAGTAACAGTTTGCAAAATATCAGAGGCAAGATAAAACAAAAACAAAACCACATCTTTACAGCTGATCATTTGGAGAGAGAAAATTGTTCAGTTAAACAGATGTCTTTTCCTTTCTCATCTTGGCTGACATACATCACAGATGTCCATTAGCCAAAAGAAGTGTGTGAACATTTTATGCTTATGACAGAAAATAAGAACGATACTGTTATGCTTCAGATTTTTGTGTCTGTTGTAATTTTTCCATAAAGAAAAAGACTACCTTTAAAATAATCTGGGACAATTTCTGAAAGTTTAGTCTATTTCAACACTTTTATGGCAAATCCTCCTCCTCCTCCATAATTGGCTTCTAGTTTTGCCATGGTATATATATTTTTATTCTTATTATTATTATTTTCTGATGAAGCAGTATTACCCACTGAGATGCCTTCATCAGCCCTATTAAATTGTTAAATTCAATATGACTTGACATGACTTCTAAAAGCAAAATATATGTCTCAGAAAGAATAGCAATTCCAGTATACATTGTGTAAATATTTCCATTCAGAACTAGAAGAAAAAATATCCAGTCAAACTAAAGTCCCGAAATAATTGACTCCCATATTGTACTCAAATGACCAAAAAGTAAAGAATATTGTTATTATTCATCACTTGTAGAGCAATCTTGGATTAGTTAATGGAATGGGTAGAGTAGAGTAGAGTAGAGTAGAGTAGAGTAGAGTAGAGTAGAGTAGAGTAGATTAGAGCAGAGCAGAGCAGAGCAGAGTAGAGCAAAGCAGAGCAGAGCAGAGCAGAGCAGAGCATACTTTATTAAGCGAAGTGTGATTAAACTTACAAGGAATTTGTTTCCAGTGCAGAAACTCTTAGTGTACATGCAAAACAGCAGAATAATAATAATAATGATAATAATACCAATAAGAAGAGGTAGTAGATAAGATGAAAAGGATAATAATAATACAGTTGTACCACATGAATAAATATACTTAGGCATAAGACTGCTGGAATTAGGTGTTCAGCAGAAGGAAAAAAGCTATCTCTGTATCTAGTTTTGGTATGCAAAGCCCTGTAGCAGCATCCCAAGGGGAGGAATTGAAACAGTTTATGTCCAGGATGTGAGGGGTCTATAGATATTTTCTCAGCCCTACTGACCCATAGACAGTTCCTCTATGGAAGATGGGTTGCAGTTGCAGTTATTTTTTTCTGCAGTCCTAACTATCTGTATGTATCCTGTTTGGTTGCTGTTATCAAATCAGACAATTACATATTATAGAATTACAAATGACAGACTCCGTAATTCCTCTGTAGAACTGTATCAATAGGTCCAGGGGCAATCTGAACTTTCTGAGTTGACTCAGGAAGAACATCCTTTCTTGTGCTTTTTAATGATGGCACAACATTAAGCACGATAATGATTTAATAATATTAGGCCAAACTAATCTTTTTATCATAATTGTATTATAAAATTTTAAATTTTATATATATATATATAAGATATATTATATATATATATATATATATATATATATATATATATATATATATATATATATATATATATATGCTGTGTTTAGCTTCCTTCGGTATTATCCCACATCATTGTAGTTCTGTTAAAGTTGTAGCTCATTGTAGTTCTGTTAAAGTTGTAGCAACGTTTCAGCAGAATCTCATCTGTCATCATCAGGCTTCTGCATGGAAGTGTGTCTCACAGTTCCTCTGTTTCAAATTTGAGGCTGGTCTATTCTGATTGGCTATTAACCTGGGTCTGTGTTCATTGGACTTGGAGTTTGATTGATTGGTGTTCTGGTTTCTTCTGTCTGTTTGTGGCTTTGATTGGCTGGCAGCACTCTGTTCTTGTATTGGAGGCTTTCAATGCAGCTTGGCTTCGTGTGAAAGGACGGCTGCTCTTCATCAGCAAGCTGGGTTTCACCTGGGTGCCTGGTGGGGGGGTGTTTGAGTGGAGGCATCAGAGGGAGTCTGTCTGTGCTCAGGTGTTTGTCTGTTTGTGGTGTGGAGATCTTTCTATTTGAGAGTGCAGGCTTCCAAATGATTGACAGTCTGCTGGAATCATCTCTTCTGTTCATGCTGTCAGGTCTTTTTTCAATCTCTATGGCTTTCTGATGATTCTGTGGCTGGGGTTTTTCTATAGTGGCTAGGGTTTTGGTGCCATTGAAGTTGATGTTGTGACCTGTGGTTTTCATGTGTTGGACTAGTGAGGATGGCACCAAAACCCTAGCCACTATAGAAAACCCCAGCCACAGAATCATCAGAGAAGCCATAGAGAATTGAAAAAAGACCTGACAGCATGAACAGAAGAGATGATTCCAGCAGACTGTCAATCATTTGGAAGCCTGCACTCTCAAATAGAAAGATCTCCACACCAACAAACAGACAAACACCTGAGCACAGACAGGACTCCCTCTGATCCTCCAACTCAACACCCCCCACCAGGCACCCAGGTGAAACCCAGCTTGCTGATGAAGAGCAGCCGTCCTTTCACACGAAGCCAAGCTGCATTGAAAGCCTCCAACACAAAACAGAGTGCTGCCAGCCAATCAAAGCCACAAAACAGACAAAGAAACCAGAAACACCAATCAATCAAACTCCAAGTCCAAATGAAACACAGGACCCAGGTTAATAGCCAATCAGAATAGACCAGCCTCAAATTTGAAACAGAGGAACTGTGAGACACACTTCCATGCAGAAGCCTGATGATGCAGATGAGATTCTGCTGAAACGTTGCTACAACTTTAACAGAACTACAATGAGCTACAACTTTAACAGAACTACAATGACGTGGGATAATACCTGAAGGAAGCTAAACAGCACAAATGTAAGTACCCGCGAGAGCTTAAAAAACATATATATATATATATATATATATATATATAATATATATATATATATTATATATATAATAATAATATATATATATATATATATATAATATAATATATATAATAATATTATTTATATATTTATATATATATATAAATACAGAAGCCTGGTGATAGCAGAGGAGATTCTGCTGAAATATTGCTACAACTTTAAAGCACAACTTAATGAGGTGGAAAAATACCCAAACAAAGTTGAATACCACACACACACACACACACACATATATATAACTTCCCAAACTTCCTTACAATAGATAGAAACATACTATTGCTCTCATGCCCATCAAGACCTGGACCAGTTTCAGTTTTACATTGCCAGTGAGTCAGCAGATTCGGCTCAAAAAACCACAGTTGGCTTTGGAGCCAGAAGAGCTATAGCCAGAACAAGATGTTGCTTTTGGTGGCAGATGGTTGCCACCTTGGCAGAGCCAGTGAAGTATTAGAAGATAATATTATCCACTATGTATTATGTAATCTGTCCTGCATATATTGGGTCAGTCTGGTCTAGTGGTGAAATAATTAGTCTGAAACCAGGAGACTAATTCTGTCCCACCTTAGGCAAGAAAGCCAGCTGCTGACCTTGATGCAGTCATTCTCTCTTAGCCCAACCCATCACACAATGGTTTTGTTTGGGAAAATAGGAGAAAGAAGAAGTATATGTGCATCTTCACTTCCTTGAATCACTTTGAAAATAATAAAGGTTAGACAGGATAGATAGATAACAGACAGATAGATAGATGATAGATAGAAGAAAAGAAAATATTTGCCATTATCTGACTGAAAAACTGCTTTTCACTGAATTGATTGAATTAAGATTTGTTTTTTATGATTTTTCATTCAAAAATTTCAAGATCTGAAAAGAAACAAAACTAGTCTTTTGAGACGAGAAGTAAAAGAGTTATTTGGTATTTCCTTTCAAAAACAATATCAATTCCAAATAAGAATTTAAGTTAGAGGCTTAATTTCATTTTGAGATGCATTCTTCCAGTCCTTTCAATTTTACTTTCTTCAGATTAGTATTGCTAATAGCAAGAATCTAAAATCTACTGAAAACAAAGATATGAAAAATCATTGTATGTCTCCCTCTCTCTTTCTTTGTCCTTCTTTATGATGACTTCCTATTATTAATGGAGCCAAAATTGTACTATCCATTCTGCTGCTTTTGTGTGCGGACCAGCTCTGAATATTGGCCTAAGAATCTAATCAGTACAGTTTAAATAGCTACTTAAAGGCCCTGTCACACTGCCCCAACGGATGCAAAATGTTTGGAAAAGACACAGGCGGACCGAGAAAAATGTTCCATCCATTGTTATCCGCTCTCAAAAGGGGCAAAAATTTGCATAACCAGAAGCGGATAACACGGGAAAGGAACGGATGCGGGGAGGACGGCAGAGCAGATGGGAAAGCGGATGCGAATGGAAGCCCAGCGGATGAAAGCGGATGGCACATCCGCAGGGCTTCCGGGGCCTCAGCAAAGCAGACGCGGAACGGATACAGTGCATGCAGAGCGGATGCCAGAGCGATGCAGCGGATGCAGAGCGGAATGCACAGCGGATGAAGCAGATGCAGAGCGGAAGCCTAACGGATGCCTAGCGTTAATTGCACATGCGGGAGGATGCATTGCGTAAGCTCTGCGGATATAAGGGAAGCAGCTCGAGCAGGTCATCATTCAGAGGAAAGACCTGCTGCCGGACGGATTGACAGCCTTGCCTGCCCTGCCTGCAAGCCTTGCTGCAAGCCTTGCTGCCAGCCTTGCTGCAAGCCTCCCTGCCAGCCTTGCTGTCTGCCTGCCTGCCAGCCTTGCTGCCAGCCTCCCTGCCAGCCTTGCTGTCTGCCTGCCTGCCAGCCTTGCTGCCAGCCTTGCTGTCTGCCTGCCTGCCCAGCCTTGCTGCCAGCCAGTCTGCCTACCAGCCTTGGTGCCTGCCTGCCTGCCAGCTTGGTTCATGCCTGCCTGCAAGCCTTGGTTCCTGCCAGCCTCCCTGCCAGCAAGCAACCCCACAACCATGGGAAGAACAAAAAAGCTTCAGCCATCTGCTGCCAGCCCTGGCAAAGAGGGACAGGGCCACCATCCCACCGCCTGGCCCTCACTCTGGTTCTGCTGGCTTCTTGTAGCACGGGCTCGCTCTTCTGGCCGCTGAGCTTCTGCTGCTTCTGCTCTGGAGGAGCTGATGATGCGGGGGATCAGGACAAGCACTCCAGCACCAGCCACCTCCACAGCACCTGCGAACCCTTCACCCCTGAGACTGAATGACCAAGAGGAGTGCCAGAGACGTCATTTTTGTTTATATAGCTTCTTCTTAATAAAGTCTATCTTTGATTCACACCACTTGCTTCATTTCTTTTTTTAATCAGTCTTGGTGGAAACTTTTAGAAATGGTATAAGCCTTTGCAGGCTTGAGGATGGGTTAAGATAGCAGTGGGATGGGCAGGGATACCTGTGGTGTGTAATAGCTGTGGGATGGGGAAGGATTAGAGTGGGATGGGCAGGATACCTTTGGGATGGGTAATAGCTGGGATAGATAAACCTCCAGTGCAAGCATAGTGGACTGATGGTCCACCCTCCCAGGTGCCATACCTATCGCCCTTTATTATCAATAATAATTTAATCAATCATCCACACATGTCAACATAAACACAACTCTTGATTAATGCCCTCTTCATTGTAGGGCCACTCAACATACATGGCAACAACCTCATCAGTGTTATGCCACAGGCTAAAGGAAGCATCCATTAACCATCTATCATCCTGTCTTGCCACTCTACTGCTCCAGCTGGGGAGTTGCACCAGTGTCTCAGGGAGGTTGCGCTGCTTCTTCCTTTCACGTGAGGCTCTGTTGGGCCTTGCACATCCTCAGTGTCTATCAGGTTTTGCCCTTGCCTCCATTCCCAGGGCTCCATGTCCCCCATTGCCTGTTGGAGGTCCACGAGCCTGTTCTGCAAGACTGGGTAGCAGGTGCCACATGAGATTGTGCAGGAAGCAGCAAGCTCCATGATCCTCCTCACGGTCTCTGGGAATGCTGCATGGTGGTGAGAAGTACCTGAACCTGTTGTGTGAGGATGCCAAAGGTGTTCTCACCACACCCGCCTTGCCCGGACAGCCTGTAGTTGAAGATCCTCTCTTCACGGGTGAGGCATCTGGGAAGTTAGGGCTTCATGAGGTAGGTTCTAGCGGAGAAGGCGTCATCCCCCATGATGAAGTAGGCACATCCTGTGTGTCGTTGGGCAGGGGTTCTGGATCTGGGAAGCCCCAGATGAGGTTGCGTTCCAGCCCCTCCTTGAGGGATGGCATTGTATACCTGGGCATCTGAAGATGAGCCGTTGCCTGAAGCATCGATGTACATGAACTTGTAGTCAGCATCGAGCATGGCGAAGAGATGATGCTGAAGAAGCCCTTGTAGTTGAAATAAATGGACCCTGACTTGGCTGGCGCTTTGCAGGCCACGTGCTTGCCACCTATGGCTCCAACAGTGTGGGGGAATTCCAACCTCTGATACCACTGCTCTGCAACTTTCTTCAATCCTTCTTCAGTGGAGGATTCAGTGGAGAGCTCCTCCATGTATTCTTCGATGATGGCCTGCACCACTTCCTGACCACAATTGCTGATGGTGTTGTGTGGCACCTCCAGCCGATCTGCATGCTCCTGTAGGTGGTCCCTGAGGGCCAGGTGGTGCGGAGTGAGGGCCACCTTGAGCCCAGGTTCCAGGCTGGGCCGGAAGTTGGTGTTTGCCTTGTCAACCTGGGTGTCAGCCGCTGCACAACTTTGTCAAACATGGCTGGAGGCATCCTCATGAAGTTCTGGAGATGCACGAGGGTCTTCGTTCCTCAGCTCCACCATCAGCTTGTTGTACAGTCCGTCCTCTGCTCTTCTGGTGATCCATCTTCGGACCCAGACGCTTCTTGGCCGCCTCCTTTTCTCCCGTAGTAGAATTCACAGAGCCTGTAGATGGCTTCGCACTGTGCAGAAGGATGGTGGCTGCCAAAAGGACTTTGTTACGATCCACGGTGGACATGAGCTGGATGCTTGGAAGAGGAAGCGGTCAGGATGAAGGCTGCAGAGGTCTGCACCACAGGGCTGCTGGTCTGAAAGTGAGATGCAGGTGAGTTGCTCCCCCTTTTTATAGGCAGTATAGGTTTTCCCCTAGGTGTCCCTTTGCATCCTCTAGGCATCCTGTAGACATCCTTAATATCCGAGATAGGTCCCTCTGTGAACGTTTTTTCCGTTTTAAATGCTTTGTTTCCGTTCTGCATCTGCTAGGCATCTGTTCCGCATCCGTTCCGCTTCCTCCCTGCGTCCGTTTACTGCGCTGGAGTGGATGGAGTTGCGCGGATGCCAGCGGATGCCTAGCGGATATAGTGGATGCGTAACGGATGCAGAATGGACGCATTGGATACATTTTCCACTCAAAAGTTTTGAGCAGCTTCAAAACTTTCTGAGCGGATGAAACCTCAATAAATGGATGCTGGACGGATAGAGAGGAAGCAAAACGGAGGCAGTGAGTACAGAATGGAAGCATCGCATTTAAAACGGATGGCAAGTGTTTTTCTCCATTTTACATCCTCTTTCCATCCGTTGGTGCAGTGTGACAGGGGCTTAAAGGAACAATAAGTGGAGATTTACTCTAATAATTAAAGGTGGTTGTAATTCATATATAATATATATTCATCAACCTTCTGACATCTACATTCCATATTCCTTCTCTAATTTTGCCTTTGAATTTTTTTTCCTTTATGGTAACATCAACAACTAAATTATTTTAATCCAGCAACATCACAAGAACCATTAATCTCCAAAAGATCCTAGATTCTTCCTTAGTAGTGGAATTTTGACTGCCAGTTGACTTTCAAAATTGCTGGGGTTATATTACTTTTAGCATATATTTCCAGTGTTTTTGCTTATCCTCCTAGGAGTCTTTTCTCACTTTTATTATGTGATTTTTAATCTTGAGAGCATAGTATTTAGCAGGCTAATTTTTTGCAGAGGACATGTTAGTATACTGGAATTGGGTATATCTAGTTTAATATAAAAAAAAAAGGACTAGTTGTGACATGATAGCAATGTTGTGATATCTCAGAGGTAGAGGGAGTCAACCTATTCTCCAAAGCACCTGAGGGCAGGACAAGAAGCAATGGATGGAAACTAATCAATGAGAGAAGCAGTCTAGACCTAAGAACAAATTTCCTGATAGTTAGAACAAGTAATCAGTGGAACACCTTGCATCCAGAAATTGTGAATAATCCAACACTGGAAATTTTAAAGAAGAAATTGGATAATCATTTGTCTGAAATGGTGTAGGATTTTCTGCCCAAGCAGGGGGTTGGACCAGAAGACCTCCAAGGTCCACTCCAACTCTGTTTTTCTATTCTGTACATTAATAAATATGATTGTCTTCCCCACCAAAATTAATAACACTTATTAATGGGTTTGGTATTTTTTCTCTGTACAGTATAAATTGGCCTCTAACTCAAAATTGGTAAGTTTAGAAACAATTACAATACACTTTACATTGAGACTCTTCTGGATAATACCCAGAAAAAAAACAAAGCTTGAATTAGAATAAATCTCATACTTTAAAATTTTATGACACTGTAGTTGCTGTTTTTTTATTAGAATTCATAATTATAGATAAATTATCTTAGATTTTAAGGGAATGAATAGTGTAATAATTAATGTTTTGGTGCCAGTATTGTATACCATACATGGCATTGCTTTATATATTTCCAAACATGTATTTTCAGAAAATGTGTGCGCTATTTTACAGTCACTTCCTCTTTTTTTTTTTATTCAGGAAATGTATTGTCTAAGAAAGTTTTAGTTTCCAAGATTTTCCAGTTTTTCCATTCTTTCTTAGGGTATTTAATGGCAAGTTTTACTCATTAGAATTTGTTCTCACACTTATATTATAATAATTTGTGTGACCCACTTTATAAATATAAGGGTTTAACATTCCAGTCACGTAGGTTAATATGTAATTTACCCTCCTAACATGATAGCTTCTGGGAATTGCTCACTATTCCACAATATTATGGAAACATTTTTTAAGCAAGTCAAATAACTGCAACATTAGCAAGATTGTGTTTATCATTTGCTAAAACATACAGAATGGTAGTATCTTTAGTTAATATCTTTTAACAAGCAGCCTTTGAAATCTAGTACTTGAAAATTGAACATAACAATACATAAAATAATGTAATGTTAAAATAACACTTCATTTAAAGGGGCTACTATTTTATGAAGAAATGGAGAATTCTGAGAACCATATCAAAACTTAGCTATTTTTCCGAATAAAATGTTACATATGTATGAAAGTCCTTTTTGCTAAACTGAAGTCTTTTAAGGAGAATGGGACTTTCCATTCATTATTTCATAAGTGTTATTATATCCTTATTCTTTCTCTATTTTTAATAAACTTAAAAACTTATGGTGAATAGAATCTGTTACTCATTTTTTTTTCTTTTTAATGACCCTGTAATTCCTCACACTGGGTTGGAGTCAGGGTGACTGATTGAAGCCCTTCCTGATGCCTCTGCAAAGCTCACAGTAGATGTTTTTTCTTTGCGCCCAGTAAGAGAAAAATCTGTTACTACTTAGAATTGAACTCACAGCCTAATTGTGAGGTGAGAACTCCACTTCTAGGCCACATGACCATTCCTGCTATTCAAAGAATAATAAGTCAAAATACCTCTTTTGATATGAAGCAGTGCATCAGAGTAGTTCATCAATAGTCTCTCAGAGTATCATTGAAGAAAGAATAGCACAAGATAGATGTGATTTCAGTTGTCTCAGTGGGTGCCACACTTTGCACTCCAGTTTTCTTCTGCTTACATGTTGTTACCATGAAGATTTGACATGGTAAAGTTATAATGTCACTTGATCAGTGGTTTCAAAGTAATTTCACTGGGCATGGCTTGGTGGACACTCTTTGTGCATGTGCATGCACCAAATGTGCACTTTGCACATGCACAGAGGCTTTTCCTACTCACCTCCTGCAATCCTGCACACTCCCTGTGTCTCCCATAGCAGACGTGGGGCCCTTTGCAGCTGTGCTACAAAAGCAGGACATAAAGGTCAGTATGGGAGCCTGGGCGGGTGGATGGGCCCAACAGCAGATCATCTGAGATAACCGGTTGGGTCTCAGCTTATCTTTGACGCTACCGGTTCAGCAGAACCAGGCTGAACTGGTAGCATCCTACCCCTGCACCTGGTTGCCATTTAAGTTTTTTAAAAAGGTAAGAAAAAGACATATTTTAAAACACTAATGAACTATTTCTGACATACAGATGTTCAATTTTTATAATGTCACCCGACTGCCATTTGAGTAAAATTAGGCAAGAGAAACACGTATTTTAAAACATGGATGAGCTATTTTTTACTTCCAGATGTTCAATTTTAACTTCTATGAGCCTTAGCCAGAATTATCCTTGCCAAGAAGTAATGGAAGTTACATTTTAAAGGAACTGATTTACACTTCTAAGCTATTGTTTTCTTGAAAAAAAATTAAGGATGAGGGCTTTTTTTAATTTAATATTTTAATGAATATTTATTCATAGATGAATACATGAATAAAAATAGGATTTTATCCCTTCTGTAAATACCCTTAGTCAATAAAGGTAGTCCATGACTTAACAAGTTCATTTAGTGACCATTCAAAGTTAAAACAACACTAAAAAAATGACATGATTGTTTTTCACACTTAATGATTGTTGAGGCATCCTCATGATCATGTGATCAAAATTCAGATGCTTGGCAATGGGCCCATATTGATTTCCCAGGGTCATGCGACCCATCTTTGCAACCTTCTGACAAGTAAGGTCAATGGAGAAGCCAGTTTCACTTAACAACCATGTTACTAAGTTAACAACTGAAGTAATTCACTTAAAAATGTTGGCAAGAATGTTGGTAAAATGTGGCAAAATTCACTTGACAAATGTTTCACTTAGCAACAGAGATTTTGGGCTCAATTGTGATCATAAGTCGAGGACTACTTATACATAAGATTGTACTGCATGATTGACTAAATCATGATAATGATAAAGATTGACTAAAGATAATTTGTGATATTCAGTGCAGATAGAAAGGCTTCAGTGGGATATGGAATTGCCTTGTCCCCAATCATATGTTTTTTATTCAATGACTCTTTTCTATTTAATTATTGCAGTTTATTTCTGTAATGGTAGCAAAGTCTGTTCTCCAGTCAATCTGGCTGGATATTTCAAGGAATATTACTGAGTATATGAAAAAGTCCTTTGTTACATGTTACAGTTCACTAAAAAATTACTTTTTACTTGAACTGTTAAAGAAAGAGTCTTCTTTCCCCAGCATGATTTTGGTCTATGTCAAAATTGCTCTTGCCTTCCTTTTAAAAGAGAAGAAGGTGGGTGTTTTCACAAAAGCAGGGACTGTGCTAATAGTACTAAGCAGCTTTGACAGGCCATGTTGGAGAACATGAAAGAAATGGCAGCTCAAAGATACAAGGAAGCCTGGCAGCATCCAAGAGAGAATTTAGATGCTACTTGGAAAAGACATATAAGTCCAAGTAATACAGCAGTAAATAAATAATTGTTGGTCCAGAGAAGAAACATGTTTTTTGTTCCAGAATGAATAGTTTTTTTTTTGTTTTTTTCCTCATAATACATAGAGTTGGAAGAAAACCGATAGACTGATAACTCCAAATCCCTCCTATGTGCAGAATCCAAATTCCAATTAAACAATCCCTGACAGATGGGTGGATATGCATGAACATATGCAGTAAAAGGAAGCCCATACGTCTTTATGCAATTGGTTCCATTGTTCAACAACGCTTACTTTTAGAAAAAAAAATGTCCTCATATTCAGCACAAGTATAGTGGGTATTGTTAATAAATTGTTTTTATTTTCATACAAAATGGAGTCAATATAGGATATTCCTCAAATCCCTTCTCTTGCTACAGCTTATAGTGTTGTCTTTTAATATTTTGCAAAAGCCTTACCAGTGATGATCAGGTGATGATGAACAAAAACCATCATTCCCTAAAATTTGCTTTTTAATATTTTCTAAGCAAGGTACAGACATGTTGCTCTTTAATAAACACAACCATTTCCTATTCCCCTCCTCCTGAGTGCTGAGGAAATGCCATCCAAGGTTTTTTTTTAGCTGCTCATATTTTTCTTAGTAATCATGATGAAGCAAACAAAAAGAAAACAAATAGTTGATGTTCATAAAAGTGGGCCTCGGTCACAATCTGTTGAAGAAAGTCTATTGAAAAATGGGGCAAACTGTAAATCCAGGCAGTAAGAAACATAAATTTTAGAGAAAAACTTTTCTGTACTTTGCAATAGTTGCTTTTATCAATTTGTTTAGATATAAGACTATACTTTAGACCAGGGGTCCTCCCCCGGGCTTTAGCCCAGTGTTCTGTGTAGAATGGTATACTCCAAACAATGCAATCTGATTGGCTAGAAAGACCAGTATTGGATTGGTTCAATCTTTTGGAACCAATCCAAAAGAGCTGCTGAAAGGTAGCAAAGTCAAATAGCTGCCATTGGCTACAAGCCGGCATGCAAACCTGTATAAAAAGGCTGCCGCGGCTTGAGCCAAACTATTCTGTTACTGTTGGCTTAACTTAGTAAAGACTTTGTTGTTGGAACCCGGTCTACCTTGCGTTTTTCTGGACGAAACACCCAGTCCCAGCTGCAGCCCATTCAGAACCAGGCCATGAAAGCAGCATGCAAGCTCGCACACTCAAAGTTTCATTTGTACAAGCTACAGGATGTACTCATCATTTGTGTAAATGGATCTGCTTGCATGTAATCATCTTCTGTTGCTAACCCTAACCCACCCCCGGTCCACAAAGCCAGAAATGTTGGAGACCTTTGCTTTAGACAAATCTCACATTTCAAGACCTTCATTTTTTGAATCATGTATTTGGTGATAAAGCTGGCATTGCAGCACATCATCAGTTTGTGGGCAACCCGAACTTGTTTCTGACTCAACCACAGAAATGTTTTTATGCTGAAAGTTATCAGTCAGGAGATCAGAATTTTTTATGTAGTGAGCCAGCTTCATGTAGCCCTCAACTTGCAGCAGTGGTGGGCTGCAACTGCTTTAACAGCCAGTTTTGTGAGTGCATGCTTTGCACTCATGCAGCGCTAAGAAAAAACCTAACTTGAACCTCTACAGGGCATCCCTGGTAAGTAGAACAGCTGAGGTGGGTGAAAACCACTGTGCCACATGAATTAGCTGAGCTGAAAAAGATGGAAATATAGGACAGGATAGAGTGGGTGCAGGTGGGCGGGGCCAGCTGATCACAGAATTACCAGTTCGTTAGAACCAGTCCAAGCTGGCAGCAGCCCACCATTGCTTACAACCACTCATTCAGTGACTGTATGGAATTACAACGGCACTGAAAAAAAGTGATGTATGACATTTTTCGCATATTTGATAGTTGCAGCATCCTCATGATCACATGATCAGAATTCGGACACTTGGCAAATGGCATGTATTTATGACATGACCCCAGTGTCCCGGGGCCATGTAATCAAATTTGCAAGCAAAATCAATAGGTAAGCCAGATTCCCTATGTAGCAGCCATGTTACTAATTTAAAAACACAGAGCTTCACTTAAGAACTATGTCAAGAGGGATAGTTAAATAGAGGAAAACTTACTTAACTACTACTCTTGCTTAGCAATGGAAATGTTGGACTCAAAGTGCCAGAAATATAGGAAGATTTCAAGCAAGAATTTTTCCATCTGTTCTTTCAGATGCCAAAATTGAACCTTCTCCATGCAAAGCTTAGGTTCTTCTCTGGCTGTGATATAAATATTTATTATTTATCCTTCTTTCTTTAAAGTGCTTAAAAATACAGTTCATTGTAAGGATAGTTAATGTTAATGTGACAGCAGTTTTTACTGATGCTCTTTAGGTCATTACTGAAGACAAGGGGGCAAAAAATATGCAATATAACATCTCTTTTATTATGATAATTTATTGATTTAATCTACATCTTAGTATAAGGAACCCATACTCACTATAAAACTGATGTATGCTTATTAGTTCTGCATACTATCCATACTTTCCATACTAATCATGTTTTCTAGAGTGAATATATTTATAGTATGCATATTCTAGCAGACCTCTTACCAAAAAATGTTTCTGTAGGTTTAATTCAAATTAAATAACATTGATATGCAGATAAGATAATTAGTATTGTATCTATATAACTCCTTAATTTTCACCAGGGAATAAATATCTATAAGCCCAAATCACTGAACAAGCCTGCACACATATTGAAAAGTACATTTCATTCCTGATTTTATCATTACTTAAGTTAGTGTTAGCAATGTGAACTTAAATTATTCTCATTGCTGATTTCAAGGGCCAATTCATTTGCCAATTTCTGGAATTAAAAATTATTCTCTTGATTTATATCAAAAGATTTTTTGTTGTAAAAGTGAAAAAGCAGCTTTCTGCTCATTCAGCTTGATTAAAATAAGCCTTGTTAATAAACTTTATGTCAAGATACAAGATTTTAATAGGTTTCTTTATGTTACTAAAAATAAAATATCCTAAGAAGCATAATGTATATTTTGCTCTTCTAATGCATATGTTCTACTCAGACACATAGTAATTTGTACAGACAATGATACATAGAAGTGGTTTGAACATGAAGGATTCTGATGAATTTTCAAGGAATAAGCTACATCTGTCACTCTTACAATGCATTTTGAAGAGAGAATATAGAAAATATGACCATTGGGAGAGACAAAAAAGGCAAAAAGAAATTATTTAAAAATACAAAATAGAAAGGACAGAAATAGGATGAGTATTCATTCATGACATAAAATAAAATACCAGCTAAAAGAAAAGGATGGATTTTCATCCAGACTTTCACAGATGTATGATATATAAAATATGAAATAGCATACTCATATAAATATATATAATGCACTAATAAAATGTTAGTGGAAAAAACAGTAATCTTGATACTGACCATAATTTTAAAGTGGTAACTATTAAAAATGGTAACTTATCACTGGTTTTATTTTTAGCCTAGCTGTGTGGCTGAAGTGGATAACAATATGACTGTTTGTGTTTGTGTTCTGTATAAAATAGTTTACTCCAAATCCTCGATTGTGATTGGCTAGAAAAGCCGGCATAGGGATTGGTTCACTAGGAACCAATCCAAAAGAGCTGCCAAAAGGTGGCAAAACCAAGTAACTGTCATTGGCCACAAGCCGGCAGGCAAGCCGTATATAAAGGCTGCTGCGGCAAGAGCCAAACTGTTCCATTTTCACTTTAACTGTTGAAATCAAGACTTTTACTGTTGGAACCCGGTCTACCTCGCGTTTTTCCNTCTGACTGGAGATTTTACAGTATTCTTCCCCTGCCATGCCCACCAAGCCACACCCACAGAACCGGGAGTAAAAAAAATTGAATCCCACCACTGTGTGAAGGCTATAGTTACTTCTATCTGTGATTACAACCACTGTCTATAATCACAGCTGTGTCCATGACTAGATGAGGTATTTATATAACTTTATTATTTTGTATATCCAATTATCATTGAAGTTACATTAAAATAACTGCTGGACTGTTATGAGTTTTAGCATAATTGTAAAATATCAGAGAAATCATGACAGATATCAATAAAAGGAGATAAAAAACAATATGTTTGCATTAAGGCTAAACTAGTAATAGATGGTCACTGATACAGGTACTGGGAAGAAAATGTAATAAACAGTTGTAATTTGAGTAGTGATTGCAAAATAAATCTCTTCCTTTTTCATTAAGTCATTCTTCACTGTTTGGGAGCAATGAACTTAACAATGATTTATGCTGGAACATGCTTGGATTTAGAAGTAAGAAGCAAAAACATGAAGATAAATGATACTAAAGCACCTTAAGGGGCCAAAAATATAAGCTTTGAGCCAAACTTGCTGCTTAAAATCTCAAATCAGCTATTACTCTTGAAGCAGACATACTTACTAAAAATTACAGTTTTACCTGTTTCAATACATTTTCTGCAATTTGGTGATAATACAATTAGGAAACATTAGAGAATCTATTAGAAATGTGGAGATCAGTGAAAATAAAGGAATATTTTCATTTTTAAAAATACAAGACAGCAATTGGGAAAAATTTGATTGTCAACAAAGGAAAAAAGACGGAGTCAAGCTGTTCTCCAAAGCACCTGAGGGCAGGACAAGAAGCAATGGATGAAAACTTATCAAGAAGAGAAGGAACCTAGAACTAAGAAGAAATTTATTAACAGTTAAGAACAATTAATCAATGGAACAAATCGTGTCCAGAAATTGTGAATACTCCAACACAGGAAATTTTAAAGAAGAAATTGGATAACTATTTTTCTGAAATGGTATAGGATTTTTTTGCTTAAGCAGGGGATTGGACTAGAAGACCTCCAAGGTCCACTCCAACTCTGTTTTTCTTTTCTATACATTAATAAATATGATGTCTTCTCCACCAAGATTAAAAACACTTATTAATGGGTTTGGGATTTTTTCTCTGTACAATATAAATTGGTCTCTAACTCCAAATTATTGAGTTTAGAAATAATTACAATATACCTTACAGTGAGACTCTTCTGGAAAGTTACAGTAATACCCAGGGGAAAAAAAAACAAAGCTTGAACTGGAATAAATCTCAAACTTCAATATTTTATTATACTTGCTGTTCTTTTGTTATTATTAGAATTCATAGTTATAGATCAATGATCTTAGGTTTTGAGGTAATTAATAGTGTAATAATTAATGTTTTGGTGCCAATAATGTATACCATACATGGCATTGCTTTATATATTTCCAAATATGTATTTTCAGAAAATGTGTGTACTATTTTGCAGTCACTTCCTCTTTTTTTTACTCAGGAAATGTATTGTCTAAGAAAGTTTTAGTTTCCAAGATTTTCCAGTTTTTCCATTCTTTCTTAAGTTATTTAATGGCAAGTTTTACTCATTAGAATTTGTTCTCACACTTATAATAATTTGTGTGACCCACTTTATAAATATAAGGGTTTAACATTCCAGTCACGTAAGTTAATATGTAATTTTCCCTCCTAACATGGTAGCTTCTGGGAATTGCTCACTATTCTGCAATATTATGGAAACATTTTTTAAGCAAGTCAAATAACTGCAACATCAGCAAGATTGTGTTTATCATTTGCTAAAACATACAGAATGTGGGGGATATAGTGGTAGCATTGTAGGAAGAATCAACTTGGGGAAGGGTCTGCTGACAGGATGTAGGGTTGACTGTAGAAAGTTTATTAGGTTAGATAATTCCTATTAATGCTTAAGGCTTAGGGGAATAGACAGGGTTTGAGGAATATGACTGGTGATAGTTAAAGGGCAAGCAATAATATCAGTGCCAAGAGAGAGACGATGGGAATCTGGAGGTGGGCCACTTGTGAGGAAGGACCCCTTTTTTCAAAGAATTAATTGAAAAGTGAAAAATACTTTGATAACGTCTTTTTACCAAGTCTGAATAAAGCATGAGATACAGAAGAAGTATGCTAAATTTCTTGTGCTGATTTGGCTGCAATTGTGCATGTATGTATTTATGTGTATGTATGTATGTATGTGTTCTATATGTAAATTGGGTTACTCCAAAATATGCAAACCTGATTGGTTAAATAATGTAAGCATTGGATTGGTCATTGCGGTAAGTCACGCTCTTACAAAAAGACATAGGTCCACAAGGCCTCCTCCTCATCCTTATCTAAAGCAATAAAGGCAATTCCTCAGACTCCAACCCACCTTCTAAGTTCTCTGGCAACTAAACATTCTCTCACAAACATCTCACCTACCTATCCCGTATATCTCACTTCCTCCCACCCTCCACCCTCTATTTCTACTCTTCAGACTATATCTACACTCATTCCAACACCATACACGTAACTCTCTTATGCATAACATGCAACACACTCCTTCCTCTTCTTGGAATCTCACAGAGAGGACTTCCCACGTACCGTACTCTTACTTTAATCACTCCCCTCTTAAAAGCCTCTGCCTCCATCGAGACCAGTAAGTCAATCGTAAGCTTCAGATATGTCTATATAACCTATACTTTAATCTCAATGGGCCACCACACGCGCCCTTTCCTCTAGATTTATTTATGTCTATGGAGTCACCATCTGTTTTTGAGGTCTGCTCCACACCCACTACGTAGCTATATAGGGAACCACGAATCGCCCATCTCCTCACTTGGAACCCAACACCGCATCCTAAACCATCGCCTACCAGCGCACAGACATATTTCTATTCTCTCAGGGTATTCTCTTGTATTTTCTGGACATTTGTTCTGTACTTTCTCTCTCTCTCCTCCTCCCATCCATCAAATTAACTTCTCCTGTCTGTCTGTCCTCCCTCTACACTCCATTCACCCGTACTCTATTCACTACTACTGTACTCTATCCTATACTAGCCTACACCCCCTTCCCCCCCCCCCCCCCCATCACTCACTTCACCTACATCTCTATTATACTCCTATACTCTCCACTTCATCTTATACCCTCCTCCCCACTATATCCCCCTATACCATCATCCTACTCAATACTAATACACTATATACCCACTACACTGCTCACTATACCTCACCTCGCTCGTCCCTTACGCTCTCTTCTCCGCGGTCCTATATACCCCACATCCCATATGTACGGTTTGGTCCATAAGTTGTAGCAACGGCTTTCTCAGCACGAAATCCATCTGCCATCCCCCCATTCCCACGGCACCCCCCCCTCCCTCAACTAGTTCTCCCAACCACCTGAACAACCTAGCCCAGCTCTCATCAAGACCGTCAACACTTCCTACACCTCACTTCCAAACACCCCTACTGCCTATCCCTCCGACTCAACCCCCGCCACCACAGATACTCATCAACAGAGATTATGACCCACTCAGTAACACTTCGATCAAGACCCACAGACCTAACAGCATGAGATCCAGCAAGAGCATGATGCCTCCCACCACGACTCGCTCCCACACCTTTCACTCTTCTGGGAGCCTGACTCTCAAATAGAAAGATCTCCACACCAAGCCAGGCAACACCTGAGCAAGACAGACTCCCTCTGAATGGCTCCAGCTCAAACACGCCCCCCACCAGGCACCAGGTGGAAAACCCAGCTTGCTGATGAGAGCAGAGCCATCCTTTCACAACGAAGCCAAGCAGCATTGAAAGCCTCCAACACAAGAAACAGAGTGTGCAGCCAACCTCAAGCCACAAAAAGACAGAAGAAAACCAGAAACATACCAATCAATCAAACTCCAAGTCCAATGAACACAGACCCAGGTTTAATAAGCCATTCACGAATAGACCAGCCTTCAAAATGTTGAAACCAGAGGGAACTGTGAGACTTACACTCCATGCAAGAGCCTGATGATGGCAGATGAGATTCTGCTGAAAACGTTGGCTACAACTTTAACAAACTACAATGGCTTAGCACTTTTACAGAACTACAATGACGTGGATAAATACCCGAAGGAACGCTAAACAGCAACAAATGTAAAGTACCCGCGAGAGCTTAAAAAACATAGTATTATATATGTATATTTATTTAGCTTTCGCGGGTACTTTTACAATGTGTGGCTGTTTAGCTTCCTTCGGCGTATTATCCATGTCACTTGTAGTGCTGTTAAAGTTGTAGCAATGTTTTCAGCAGAATCTCATCTGCTCTCATCCAGGCTTCTGTATGGATGTGTGTCTCACAGCTTTCTTGGTTTCAAAATTCGAGGCTGGTCATTCTGATTGGCTAGGAGCCTGGGTCTGTGTTCACTGGACTTGGAGTTTGATTGATTGGTGTTTCTGGCTTTCTTCTGCTGTTTTGTGGCTTTGATTGCTGGCAACACTCTGTTCTTGTGTTGGAGGCTTTTCAGTGCAGCTTGGCTTTGTTGTAAGGATGGCTTGCTATTCATTTCACCCAGATTGAAACCTAGCTTTGCTAATGAATACTATATATAATATATATGTGATGTGTGTGTGTGTGCTGTTTAGCTCCTATCGGGTAATTATCCCCACCATCCCCCACGTCATTCGTAGCTTCTGTTAAAGTTTAGCAACGTTTCAGCAAGAATCTCATTCTGCCATCATAGGCCTCTGTATTGAGTTAGTTCCTGGGTTTCAAATTTTGAGGCTGGTCCATTCTGTCTGATGGCATGATTTTTACTTCTACTCATTAGAATAGGCATCAACGACAATCAGGAATGTATGCCCTTCACGGGTTTCCCAGTCTATGGGGTGCTTTAGGTGGCGGACGGTCCTAATTCCCGCTGACATTTTGTTGCACCGCGCTTTACCCCAATATTCTATGTCCCTATCAATACCTGGCCACCGAAACTAACTTCTACGCAAGGCTTTTCATTTTTACAATCCCCGGCGCTGCTCCTTGTGTAAAACATTTAAGTACCCTGGTTGTTAGTTCAACTTAGGAATGACTACCAGTCAACCCCCACAGTAAAGCAACCCCTTTTGAATGGAAAGTTCAGCTCTGTCCTGGTCCGGAAAGGTTTTAAAAGTTTTTCAGTTTTTTTGGTTTTCGGCCAGACTTTACCTACCCAGCTAAGATGCGGGCGGTCAATGAGTCTTTCGCGGTGGCTCTGGCGACATCATAAGCTGATACTGGGTAGATTGGTGCAAGTCTCACGTTTGGGTAATGTTGTCATCGCTGTGCCGGGTCTTCCACGGTTGCTGGTAAAGCGCTGCTCTTGGCTCAAAGCGTCCGCATGGGAAATGTGTTTCCCTAGTCGAATGGTTGTCCAGAGTGTAGGAATGGCTGCTAGGAACTCTGACCATCACAAGTCATCTCTTGGAGAAGGATATTTGGCGTTGGTTTGTTTTCCCGCCAAAAATTCCCAATAGCGGTTTGTGGTCTGTTCTTAATTTGAAAAAGTCCGCCCGTAGAGGTACTCGTGGAAAGCGTTTTACTCCAACGTGACAATTGCTAGACTTTCTCTGTCGAGTTGGCCTGTAATTTCCTCTCGGTTTTAACCATGGTACTGAGTTATATGCGACGGGTTGCCTCCTCTGCCATCAGGCAGTTTGGTGGCTCAGGATGGAAAACCGATCCGAATGGTGTAAGTGTCGCAGGTCTACCCTCTAATGGTAGTGTGCTGCTAAATTGAATTGAGAAAATGTTTGTTGATGTTTAGCAAATTTTTTAATTTTTTTTTGGAAGGAATTCTTCTCTCTATTAGCCCCAAGTCCTAAATTGCTTTCTTGTCTAATTAGACGGTGTAATCGGTTCGCTATTGTGGCTTTATTTGGCAGGAATACATTATAAAAAAATTTATCAGTCCTAAAGAAATGCTCTGAAAGTTCGGTTTTGTTCCTTGGTTTCTGGCGCTTCCCTTATAGCTAATTTTTTTTTGTCTGTAGCGGTGGTATACCCTCTCCGTCTTATTAGATAGCCAGGAATTCGACGCTATTTCTTTTTAGGCAGCACTTTTTCTTTTTTTACTTTGAGGCCAGACATCTTCTAAATTTAGTTGAGTATTTTTTTTTAGTCTGGTCCTTTTGAGTTGAGTTTTCATCTCTGGGCTGTAGATTAGGCGTAGTCCGAAATATGGTACGATCCTTGTATGCCATTTAGGAGGCACTACCATCTAGACTCTGGAATAATTCCTGGTCGACAACTCACTCAAATTGGAGATCTGTTACAAACTTTAAAAGCCCCTTTATGGGTAACTATAGTCTGTGCTTCAGCTGTCTCTGGGTCCACCTGGGAGTTGTTGATAGCTTAGCGCTAGGGTACAGTTTAGCAAAAAATTTTCCTTTCCCAGGGAGTGGTAGTAAAATGTTGGTCTACTGGCCACCGGGTTTAATCGCGCTCTGTTGGCAATGCGTGGTTTAGGGTCAGCTTATAAAGTCACCACAGTTCTAATTTGGCCCATCCTGCTGGTTTAATAGGTGTGACTATAGGCGTTTTCCCTTTGGCATGGTCCATCAGGTCTCTAATACTCCCTTTGGGCTATTAAATTTGTCTAGCTGTTCCTCTATCTTTGCCTTTAGGTGCAAAAAGTGAACTCGCCTGGCCGTTTAGTCTTCCGCGGTGTTATTTGGGGATTTAGAACTAAAAGAGATAGTATTTCCCTGATACATTGCCAAATGTCTCGTCGAACATGTCATGGGAATTCCTGGATGAGGTTTTCTTCCCAGCCGGTTTTGTATTACTCGGTCTATTCCGGTCATCCCGATGCCCCAATGGTGCAACCAATTCGATACCCAGACGGGCTTGTCTGTCTCGGTCGACTATGGTCAGCCGGTAACACTTTAACATACTGTCTGTATGTGACTGCTGAAAATGTCCCCATGCCGACTACAGGGATTTGGTTTCCCCCTGGTTAGTTTTGAGGGTTAATTGCTGTTTTGAGTTCGCTTGCGAGTTTGATACCTGGGACTAGCCTGTTTTTATGCGTTGTCCCAAGATACCATTGAAAGGAAAGATCCCAAGTCCACTTCCATTTTGCAAGGTTTTTCCTTCCAAATATTTTACTGTTACTACTTTAACTTTCTTCCGCTTTCCCGTCTGAGCCGCTTTTTCTATTAGTGACAGGTTTTGGTGTGTATTGGCTCACTTCTCTTGTTGCCACTTCTCTCAGTTCGCCTTTTGGCTAGTTTTGGTGTTGGGGAATTTCTGCGTCCTCGTTGGTCTGTAGGCTTTTTTTATTCCTGCAGACTTTCTCAAATCGCCCTCGTTTCTCTGCAATGTCTGCAGATGGCATTTTGAGCGATCTGCATTGGGCTCGGGGATGGTTTTCCCTCCGCAGCAGCGCATTCCGCAATCCTTCTTTTGCACTCTTTTCTGTTCACAAATAAACGGTGGAACCTCCGTCGGGTCTTCTTCGCTCGACTCGGGTATTTCGTCATACTCCTCGTAGCTGGGTGTGGTGGTAGGCTTGTTTTTTGTCTTTGGTTGGGCTTTGTTTCCTTCGCTGTGTGTGTTCATCCTTCTTCATTGTGACAGCCGATTTTTTCAGCGGCTTCAGCGGCTGTGGCTTCCGCGGATGGCCTTTCGGTTACTGTGATGTTGGGCTTGTTGAGTAATTACTCTGTAAATGGTCGAGTTCTCAAACCCAACACACGCGATCCTCATTGCTTCGTCAATGTTAGGAAATCGCACTCCACCCCCTAATTTGTCTAGGGCAGCAACGAAATCGGCGCATGGTCTCTGCGGTAAACATTCGTGTTGCTTTATTAAATTCGACACCACTGGGCGTAGTGGGCTTTTCAGGATTCGTTGTAGTTCTTGGCCACGTTAGTTTGTTTTGACATCTCGGGGCTTTGCAGAGCCTTTGCCATTTTGAAAACGTAGGTCTGCAGTGGTGTTTAAAAACACAGCCCTCTTACGCTGCTCCGAGATGCTTTCCATCTCTTACTCTCCAAATACATTTGGAAACAACAGTCTGCATAGCGAATCCCATTCTTACTTCGTTGGGATTGGAAAGGGTGGCAAGGCGGTGCGTTGTTTTTCCAAGGCATTTTCATCATGTCTTTATTTCTTTCTCACACCTGCAGGTTTCGCCGTTTCAGGCCGATCCCATCCTCGTCAGCCCAGTGTTTAGTTCGGAAAAAACACGAGGTAGACCCGGGTTCCAACAACAAAGTGCTTACTTTCTCTATTAGTCAGTGAACGGAAACAAACCTTGGCTGAAAAACCGCGGCAGCCTTTTATTCAGGCTAGCCCTGCCGGCTTTGCAGCCAATGGAGCTGTTTGATTTTGCCACCTTTTTCAGTTGATTTGGATTGGTTCCTAGTGAACCC
>BHFT01069325.1:0-34067 GCA_004320025.1 Laticauda laticaudata
CTTCGCGCCAAAGGTACTGCAACCATTGGAGCCTTGATGTTGAGTTGGCATGTGATACATACCAACAATCAGTTTTATTTATGAAGGGTTTTGCTAGGCTTCCCCATGTCCTGGGATCAATGTGTTTCTTTTCCATTCCCCCAAATCCATCCCCTTGCCCCTTTGGCTGATTTGGGATAAGGACGCACACAGCCGAGCAGGAACCCAAACCAAACTGTCCCCTCAATCTTCAACAGCAGCGTATCCCGGCCCCAAGTTATCAGAGGGACAGGTCCTTTCCACGTTGGATCGGTAGTCTCTTATACCGAACTTTTGGTCTTGGCGTACTCAGAAGGGGAGGAAAGCAAAATGCTACTGGCTGCCTAGCAGCGGGAGATCCTGTCATTTTTAAAATTAAGTGTATAAGGCCATATTTAAGGAATGTTTTGTATTGAAGGCAAGCCATAATCATCCACTTCCCCCGTTTTTGTTTTGTGTGAAGGAGTGCTTGTTTTTAGCGTCTTCGATGAGCTCGTTCCACAATGGCCTGAGCCAGCTGGATTTGTAGGGAATGCCCAAAATTTATGTATTAATTGACCATCGATGAACAAAATTCGCAAAGCGCGTGGCTTAATGTAAGCAGGGCCATTACCGCGTTTATTCTCCATTGGTGGCCCCACATGTGTGAAGGTCGGAGGCATGGTTGACTACATGGTTTTGTAGCCTCTTCCTCGTTGAGGTGTGGCCATAATAAAAATCCTGAAAGGTATCAACGGTGGACATGCAATGGTGCCATGTTGTAAGGTGAGGGGTGTTGTGTCGACTCCATCTGCCATAGTTGAACAAGCAGATGTTCTTCCCCGAGGATTTACTCCTTTGAGGGTAAGAGGCAGTGGATTGAGCACTGCCACTAGGACATTGTTAATAATAGCTGCCAGCTTCCTGCAGCAGTGAGGACCAATTGTATTTACAAAGAGCTTTGCGCATTTTGATTGAAAATAAGCTTGTGGAGTCCCATGGAGTAACGGAGAAAGCGAGAGGACAGGGACATGGCTGAGGTCGCTGCATCAGCCAACGTTCATTCTCTTCCTGCGCTTCCCCGCGGAAGTGGCTGGTGGCTGCTAATGTTGTGCAAATATGTAGAGGAATGTGTGCGAGAATGAAGACAGTTTTGCAGAGCTAGAAACAAAAACTCATAGATTACATCAATAGATGGAGAAAGATAAGCAAATTCAATGTTAAGTATATAATTGATAAACATTAAAGAGAGTCCACAATAAGATTTTAGTGGTCTTGTGCAAATTCCTGTAAGGCCAAAATAGCAGCAGCTAATTCAGCCCTTTTGTGCTGATTGCTGAAAAGGAGGGTTAATTTTGTTTTCCATACCCCTTCGCTGTCTCATTGCACAAGCGCCGTAGGTCTTACCACCGTCCGGCATAAACGGTCACTCTCCAACATGGCTGCTTAGCAATAACTATGTAATTTAAAATTTACAGATACGTTTTGAAGCAATTGGAAACGAGGTCACTGGGGTGTGGCAGAAATCTTCCCTGGTGCCAGTTTTCAAAGAGCAATTTGCAATTCAATGGATTGCACTTAAACAAGTTTACCAACGAGAGTGAGGGAGATAAGGGTAAAAATAACTGAACTAGATTATGCGCATATAATGCATACTGGGATTTCGGCCTTTGATGATAACTCACTATTAAAGCATAGCCATAGTTAGAAACTGTTTTTTCTGGGAGTATTCTGCAAATGCAACCATTCAATGATATAAACCTGCACGTTCCAGTAATTGCAGCGATGCTTTTGGTGTGACAGCCTTGGAGTGGGGGCTAGCTGCCAACGCCCCAAAATTTGTTTCCCGGATTTTGGTTTCTGATTAGTTAGCGTACATTTATTTGCCCAATGAAACCCTTTTTTGCATTTTGGACAGACTGATTTTCGGAACGGACGTCCTTTTAATTTTTGTTTTTGTAAATGCCATTCCCCCCAGGGGCACGGCACTGGGCTTTAGAAATGGCGCCAGGCTTTCCACAATTAAAAACAATTCCCTGTAGGTTTCATCCCTTTTTGAATGCCATAGCCAAAGTCTCCAAATGTTGTAAGCCTGAGAACCCACACACTGCACATTGCTTTTAACAGATAGCCAGAGTAAACCTCACTCTCTAGCCACCAAGGGCTGCAAGATAACGCTTGCAGTTCAGCGTTTGCATTTTTCAAACTGCCAATTTCAGCACAAGTTCTTTTGCAGCTTCCTTCATTAGAGATTTGTCTGGTTAATTAGCCAATTGTATGGCCCTTTTCCACAAAATCATTAATAAGACTCAGATGCTGTTTTGCTTAATTTTGAGAAAAAGACCATGCTGGGTCCCACATCTGAATGCGGACAATGCCCCAAGGAACAGCTGCATAACCACTGGAATACGTGATCAGGCAAATTAGCAGCTTGATCTGCAGTGGATTCAAACAAGCCTAGCCCCATAGATTGATCTGCGCTGTATAACAGCCCCGTCTGAATCCTTCCTTAGTGACAGCCGTCCTTTGTATTCTGAGTCATAAGACCACATACTGAGTAGAGCTCTAATATCATTCTCATTAAATCTTTCAAGTCACTAAGGAATCATGCCTGAGGTAGCCAAACTTGTCAGAAGCCCTCTTTGTAAAAATGGACTTTGAATACTAATTAATCTTTTACTGCTTTTTTTAGATTTCCCTAAGAATTGCTAAAGGAATCGGAACCCATCAGCTCTGCAGATTGCCTTGAGCATCCACTTGCCTATTAACTGAAACAAATTCATACTGGGTAATCTCAATCAGACCTAACTTCCCTCATTGAAAGCCCTGATGCATCCTGGCTGAACCTTTTCCCATTTTTGATTGGAATTTATCATTCACAGGAAATAAGGTGCTGTTGGAAATGAAAAGCACACTCCAGTTTAGGAGAAGGAGGGTGCATACAATTCCTTTATTAGGAAAGAGTTCTTTATTAAAAGTTTTAAAGAGGTTTGTGCTGGTCTTCTTAAAGCCGTCATAAAATCTTCCAAAAGTATCAATTTTCGACGCTGGTTGCCCGTGCTCTTCATGAGGGATATTTCCAATTCTCTCTCCATGTGTCTAACTTTAAAAAGAGCCTTTCATCTGGATACCAGGGACATTGCCGCCAGATCTCTTGCAGCAGCTCTCTCACATTATTTTTTTGAAAGAATATTTCTCCCCCCCCCCCCCCGGATGGTTTAAAAGATAAAGTTTGTTTGTCCTTGCTAAACTTCTTGCAACTCACTAAATCCGTTCCTGTGGTTGAGCAGAGTTTTCCCCCCATGCTCCCTGAATAATCCTATTGTCAGCAATAGTTAAGTACGTACTTTACCTATTCCAGCGAAGGAAACACGGGAGGTCCGGACACGTACCACCTTGCAGTGGATCACGTCGGGGTCAAACTTGTGGTGGACTCCCATGGAAGAAATGAGACAGCAGAGGCTGTGTACTCGGAATGGGACGTCTAGAGCAATTCTAGTGCCCCACTTTTATTGATGAATTCGTACATAGTAAGATAACATTGTGGTTTACAATAATTAGATTATAGCACACAAAACTGTTTTACAATTGTCTGAGCTGCTTAAATTGTTCTGCGTGTTGTTTTTTAATTTCCTGTTGCTTATCTCAGTGACCCTTAGGCAGACATGTATGTATAAGGTCTTAGACTAATCATTACCCAATACTGAAGTCAAAGTTTTATTCCCACATAAGACGAAGAACTGCTTAGCTGTATAAAGATTCTATTAGGACATTTTTTTTACAAAAAGCTATCTTCTGTATACGTCAAATGTGAACCTAGGAACTGTATGTCTGCCCAGTGCTGAAAGCCCTGTGCCAATATGCTAATGCTGCATTAACTGATTATATAGTATTCTGCTCTTCAATAATTTTAAAAGATGATGTGTGTATTTCATGCCAAATACTTTATTACATAAAACTTAATTTGTTTTTCACATGTCAATGCCAATGGAATCATAGGTTGGAAAGGAACTTCAAGGTCTTCTAGTTCAATCCCCTGTACAAAGCAGGATCTTCATATGATTTTAAACAAATAGTTGTCTAATCGTTTAAAAACCTTCAGAATTAATTTCAGTTGGAGTACATAAACGATCAATTTATGCATTGTATGAAAACAAATTTTATATGAAAAGAAAAAATACAGATTACTATTCCATTTTTAAAAAGAAAATTGAGATACATATTGCATATTTTCACTTATCTGCTCTTACAGAGAGCTATTCTCAGGCATAAAAAAGGATGTGAATGAATTATAAACATACTGTGGTATCAACATGGATCTTACAATGTACACATACCACACACCTACACAAGCACATGACTATGAAATGGAGATTGATGGATGAGTTTCTCCTGAAACTCCTCTTTAGAACTGCAGTTGAGGATCTGTGAATTTCTTCAGACCAATTTTAGGGTGCAGGGGGGAGGGCTGTAAGATGGATGAAGGGGAAGTAAGATTCTTATTGGGAGAAGTATACTATTGTGAATTGTTGGAGCAGGATCAGAAAAGAGATTGATTTTTTTCTGAATATTGACTTAAAATACTAGATATTTACAGACTTGGGTGGTTGATAAAAATATAACTTGAGTTTATAAAAATAAAGGTATGGGATACTCATAAAAAGTATTTCAAATAGTATTTTTGACTAGTATTCAGAACTTAAGCGAGTTGTTATACCTCTTAGTATTATGGAATATTTATATGATCAAGTGATTGAAATATACATATAATAGATACCTGATATGCTTTAAGGTATATGGAATGCTAAATGGGTGTGCATGAATCAGAAAATATTTCAATTCCAAAACAAATCTTCACATCCTGTGTTGTTTCAGATAGGCTATGATTCAGCAGAAAAACAAAATAAATTTGGAGATATCACAGAGATTTTCAGGGTGAGAAGGGCAAAGCACATTGGTTCTACTCTGCATGTCTATTACTGCCATGTTCTCATTAACTTCAAGGGCAGCATGTAACACCTGCCCGACATCATAACAACTATGCAAGGAGCCAGTCTCCCTTTTTAAATCTTTCATAAATCATAAATCAACACCATTTAATTATAGACACACATTATTCCCAGCATTACCTTTCTCCCCACCCCAAAATTCTTATTTCATATCCAGAATAACCAAACATGTTTTATTCAAATAATACCAAAATATTTGAACTGCATGTAGTTTGGTTCTGGCCCAGAATATTTTGTTTATGGGACATTTTAAAGATCCATGATGCTAAGGTACTAACAGCTTTTTCCTCTGTCTCTGATCACCCTTCTTACAGCTATCAAAAATATGAGGTGAAATGGAAAGTCAAAATTACTCAGTCTTGAGTTGGCTTGGTATAAACAGGGCAGATAGAAAATCTGGTGGGGTTTCCAGAATCTATTAGAGTATTTATACCATACAACCGCATTCCCCAACGTTTCTGGGTTGGTGGCCTGGGGCAGGGGAGAAGAGGGAATGGTTTTGTGCAAGGAGCAGGTGCACGTACACAGCTTCATTTGTGTGAGTGCCTGCCACTTGCGCAAGTGGGTCTGCATACACACTGACTCACTACTCATGGAACCCAGTTGCAAATAGGCCATGGCCTGGTAGTGGGCCATAGGGGACCCCGTCATACAACTATAAAGTAGCATTCCTGTCTGTTTTTTGATTTGGCCTACCTGAAAGGGCTAATAGAAGGGAAGCAAAAATGAAACACAGCAATGTAGAATCAAAGGGCTGGAAAGCCAAGGAATCTGGATCCTTGCTTTGTTTTTTGAAATTGAAGTGGTGTCTTTATCTGCTCAGTGATCAACAATTCATTCTTCTTCTATTTCCACTGGCTTAGATAATATTGCTTTTTCATTGATAAGTTCATTTAAAAGTATGGCCAGGAGTGTTGCGCTTCAACTTTTAGAATTCCCACCTAATTATATAAAATTTCATATTCCTGAACATACATAGTCCTTCTGTATTTTTAATAAGCCATATTAATAAATAGATTTACACTGTAGAGAAGTAGTGTACATTCTGTTTTACAGAGTGACCTGGTTTTACCAAAGCAGTCATTCCAGGACTGTTGATTTTTTTTCCACACGATGTATGAACCTGCCTTAATCCAATGTTTCTCCATGTTCCTGTGAAATTACAATTGTTATTTCATGCAACATCTCTACTGAATGATCATTGTAATATTTGAGATTTTCCTTCTTTGGTCTCTTACTCTAATGTGCAGAAGAAAAATTCAAATGTTTTTCTTCAGGAAGACTGAAAAAGAATGACAGATGTTTGTAGAAACCTACAACTTTTCATTGCCTACAAACTTTTGAATATTAGGATCTTTTATAAAGGCATGAAATAACCAGAAATCAACTGATTTTGTGCAAAGCCTTCCCTATTACTCAATAAAATATATATATATTTTCTTAACTCTTTGCTGCCACCAGCTGGTAAATGATAGGCAGAGTACAATTGTCAGCTAATATTCAGGAAATAATAAATCCATATTAGAAACTACTAATAGCCTGATCCACTATAAATCTGCCAAGTTCACTTTTAAAGGTACCCTATCTGGCAGCTATTAGCGCAGTGCCTTGCAGTGAATTCCATCATTTAATTTTGCTCTGAGATAACTATTTCCTTCTGCTTGTTTTAAAACATGTTTGGGTACAAAGCATCATCATAATTTTCTGTTTATCAGAATAGCAAAAGAGCTCTGGTGAAGAAACAACTGAAATCAATAGGCTTAATACTTATCAGTTTCAGATCTTTTATATAGATCTTTTACTCACCATTTATTCATCTTTAATAGTCAGCAAATTTGTACATTTATCTTTTTTATAATATTCATAAAATATTGTGAATAGTATAGGTCTTTCAAGTGTGTATAATTTTGATTTCCAAGATCTGTTGTCAAGCACAAATTCCCAGGCCCTCAGGCCCACATATTCAGATTTCAAACTAACTACTTCATTATGTCCTGTCAGTAATGGCAGCAGACTCCTGGGAACAATTAGATAAGGCTCCAAGGAACCTGGGGATGGAGGGTCAGCTCTAGCCCTTTTGTGGTTTTGCAGTGACTCCAGGCTAACTCAACACTTGATCCCTCCTCCCTGCCAAGCTGAGTGCTTCCCAACATCCTCATCATCAGGTAGTCTTCAATTTCTGACCATTTATTTATTGACCATTTGAAGTTTGTGCTGAAAATGTGGCTTACTGCAATCTTCACACTTATGACTGTTGCAGCTTCTTTGCAGTCCTGTAATTGTGATCTGGGCACTTGGCAACCAACTCACATTTAGGATGTTTGTAGCATCCTTCAGTCATGTGATCGCCATTTGTGACCTTCCAATCTGATTTCAGGATAAGCAAAGTGGACAAACCAGCAGGGAAGATTATAGGTCCCAATTATGTGATGTGGTGATTCACTTAATGACTGTGGTGATACACTTAATGACTGCTGCAAAAAGTTCATAAAACTGGGTAGGGTGATGTGATGCCTCAGTTAATTACCACCTAATGAATTTTCTGGCCTCAATTATGATTGTAAGTACAGAGAATTAATTTGTAGTTATTAATGAGAATTCTCTAACTTGCATGAACTAAGTATATATTTTTAAAAATGTAACTTACCAAGTGTAATAGCATGTAATAACATTAAGGAACTGATTTTTCATTTATTTATTTATTTATGGTTATGATTGTTTTCCTTACTATTCTTTCCTTACACACACCAAGTGAGTTATAACACTGAAAAACAACTAAACTTGACAATATATGAAACATTATCTTAAAACAATAGAGATATGAAACCCGCTTCTATAACAGAAGATAAATATCTCTGCTCAGCAAATGATTATAACATTACAAAATATCTACTCATGTGGGCAATCTCCTAGCCTCTCCTTATCTGGAGAGGTTCCAAAGTGTCGGTCTTCTCATTAACTCTTTGTTCAGAACCATACTTTGGCCCTGACCAGGGTTGTGATTCTACCGGTTCTGTCTACCTCTGTAGAACCAGTAGTTCTGAAGAGCAGCAGACAGAGAGCATACATAGAACCCGTTCTATGTCTGCTGCTGTTCTGGTCCACCTGTCTGCCTGGGCTCTTACTTGACCTTTATTTCCTGCTTTTTCAACCGCAGCTGCTTTGAGTGACACAGCTGTGGTTGAAAAAGCAGGAAAAAAGGGATTTTCCAACCTCTGCACCAGTGGTGATATTCAAAATGTTTTATTACCAGTTTTGTGGAAGGTTACTGAAAAATCCCTATTCCCTCCCCACCCCACTAACCTGCTTTCCAGCTCCGTTCTCCTGTGCAGGGCAACAAAAGGAGACTCAGCCAATCAGCTGGGACTCAGGAGGCAGAGAATAGATGGGGGAGGGGCCAGTCAGAGGTGGTATTTGCCAGTTCTCCGAACTACTCAAAATTTCTGCGCACTTGCACGCAGCTGTACTCAGCTGTCCAGGCAGCTCAGCAGGTTGTAAATTGCACTTGTGCGACGCAGAGTGACAGAACCGGTAGTTATACTGATCGGATCCCATTCTTGGCCCTGACCTAAAGGCACACATACATAACACAAAAAAATTTCTTAGCTTTCTTATTATGTTCACCAGAGATGATAAAAAGCACCTTCAAACTACTTACATTACTTATATTTCCAACATACATTTAACAAATCCTTATTTATTAGGAGTTAAATACCAATGATACACTATCTTGTAAAAATTATCTTTCAAGTTGTAATTCAGTGTAATTCAGTCTAAATTTCAGTTCTTTACTCCACATGTTCTCCTGCTGATCAAGCATTATATCCAAAGTTTTTTCCCATTTGAACAGATAATCTTTAATGTGCCATTCTTTATATTCATTTTTAATAATAAGGTATATAACTTAGCAATATCATGTTTGTCGCTAATACATAAATCCAATTCAAAATCAGTTTCCTGATTGGTAACATTAGATTATTTTTCTTGTTCAGTTTAAATCTCTCCATCCACTGAGCACTGGCAAACCAGTGACAAATATGGCCTTTCCTTGCCAATTCTTTTTTTTTTTTAATTTAGATTTTCATCAGAAAGCTAAAGGTAAGATATGCTGTTATTTCTTGAAACTCTTCTAGATTTTCAGCTGACATTGGGATTGAAAAGATGAAGTTTTATGAATTTGTTGATAGATAAGAGATGGGATATAGGATGAGGAGATGTTGACTATAATTAAGAAAATGGTAAAGAGTTATAAAGATTATTTGTATTTGCTGTGATGAAAGTTCAAAGTTATTTTTTATAGATTTATCTTTCTTTACTATATTCTCCTCCCCTTCCTTCTCCTCCCTCTTCCCCTCTTCCCCTTTCTCCTCCCCTCTCCTCCCCCTTTCTTTCATGTAGAAGTAAAGAATATACTATTGTCATTAAAATCTACTTCATAAAAATTCTGCAAAAATTCTACAGAAGGTTTGGGCTTTGGAGAGATGAAGAAAAGGCCTTTGCAGATTAATAGGCCTTTGGATGCATGAACAGCTTTCTTTCACTCATACAGGAAAATGTATTCACACAGGAAAATTTGCTACATTTCATGCAAAGAAATGAGACCTATATTAATTGAAAGCCTACATTAACTAAAGTACAGTATCCTGTATCTGAACGAATTACAAATAGTCTTTGCTTTTTAAATGCAAAACAAATTATCCATCAGTAATTGCTATAGGTTTGAAAAGTCTCTATCCTTCCACTAGAGGGAGAAACCTGACTTGGCTTTGAATAGGTCTGCAGATTACATACTCTTTTTAAAATCAAATTGCTTGTTTTGAAGTTTTGGAAATAGAATTATATAATTGACTTTTAGTAGGTGTTATTTTCAAAGGTGTTAGTGGTTATTCCATAGGCAGGAGTTTGATCCTGACCATCTCAAGGTTGAGTCAGCCTTCCAGCCTTACGAGGTTAGTAAAATGAGGAGCCAGATTGTTGGAGGCAATATACTGACTCTATAAAACGCTTAGAGAGGTCTGTAAAGCACTGTGAAGCGATATATAAGTTTAAGTGCTATAGCACTATAGCTAATGCTTCTAGGAATCATATAAAATAGAAATTAAAAAAAATTGTGTCAAGAAGAAGATATGTCACATTTCAGTGGGTGAATGTGGTGAAAGAAGGTTTTAAAAAGAATATTTTACAAAAAAGAAGAGGAATTTTAACCCATTCAAGAAAGCACAGCCATATATTAATTGCATCCTATTCCAAATTCAGTTCTAAAAATGGTAGCTGTAGTAGCTGTACTACAGTTCTTAAAATGGTAGCTGTGGTAACTGCAGTTGCAAGAACTATTTCTGAAGAGTTTTCTGGATAATTTCATTAGCTTTAGGAAAACTTAAATCAACACAATTATAAATTAGATGAATAGACATGGAAGTGAGCTGTGAAGGCTCATTATGTCACAAATCCTGCCATATGACATTGACAAAATTCAATATAAGACTGTTATGCAGATACATAACATATAGAACAGAGAGCTATCTAGGCAGATTGTCCTGTTTACAGCCTAAAATGGTTGACCTAGGCATGCCCACATAGTGTATTTATGACAGTTTAGAATTAGCTCCATAATGTGACTAAATTTTGTGGACATCAGAGATCTATTGTATTGCTGGTTTTGTGATGAAGTTTTTAATTCCAGCAGAGCTGGCTTTTATCCTGAAACACTACAATTCTGCAGAACTAATTGGTGGTCTGTTGCAGTGGTAGGATTCAATTTTTTTTACTACCGGTTCTGTGGGCATGGCTTTGTGGGCATGGCAGGGGAAGGTTACTATAAAATATCCAGTCAAAGGTGGTATTTGTTGGTTCTCCAAACTACTCAAAATTTCTGCTACTGGTTCTCCAGAACTGGTCAGAACCTGCTGAATACCCACCTCTGGTCTCTTGCCCATTGTCTACCTCCCAACTCCTTTCACCTACCTCCTCTACTATAGATGTGTTCTCTACAATTCAACATCAGTAGATATGAAGATGATTAGGCACTGGCAGCAAAGTGCTTTTCAGGTATTGAGCAATGGAAACAGACGATGTGCAAGTGAGCTTACAAGCAAATCCCATAAGGTTTTATGGGGGACTTTCTTTTTGGTGAAAAGAATTTGATGATTCAGCCATATGGTACAGAAGAATGGAAAGATCAAAGTAATGTGTGTGAACCAATACTTCAGTTCATTCTTCATCTTGTCCTTATAACAGTCCTGAAAATGGGTTAATACAAGAGGTAGTGACTGATCCAGAAAACAAACAAGCCCATCTTCCCAAACTTTTACTTTCAACACAATTACCTACAATGCCACATTGGTTCTGTACTGAATTTTATTACTATTTCACCAAAGCGTAAAAACTGGTATTCTAAGCAGATGTTCATATGTATAGCATCTTCCTTCATTTTTTAAAGGAATAAATATGCAGATCAAGCGCAATGGGAATGTCAAGAAAAAGCAGAAGATGCTTAAAAAATATGCCTATTTTGGTTTCTGTCTCACTGGAATTATTTCTTTCTTTAAACATAACAGTAAGAGTAAGAAATTAGGATCCTGTTTGTGGTGCTCCTAAAAATTGAAGACCAACCATATCATTTGGCATAATTAGTAACTCCTAAACTCAGGACGCATGCACACAAATATGAACAAATCTAAGTTTGACAATATTGTAGGCTACAAAATGCTTATAGAAAATTATCCTGGCCTAGTTCACTGAAAAGGAGGAGAAGATGAACCATTAAAATGTTGGCTAACCTCACACAAATCATTTACAAAACAGAATGATCATAGTGGATCATTTTTTTTTCCATCAGACTAATCTGTTATGGCCATGAGTAAAATTCCACAGAGAATTTTAAAATACAGATTTTAAAAAATTGCACGGAAAATGCCCATACTAGAAAATTGCGTGAATTTTCTTCAATTGTTCAAAAAATATAATGGTACATTTGATGAAATGGATTCAAGAACATTGCTAATGTTCTACTCTCAAGCCAGGGGTGGGATTCTGCCAGTTTGCACCTATTTGCTAGAACCAGTTGTTAACATTCTAAGCAGTCGGAGAAACGGTTGTTAGAGGGAATTACTGGCCTAATCCTGTTAGGAAAGCAGGATGGAAATATTCTGGTGTTGCTAACAGAAACTGGCTCTCCATTAACCCTTATTACATTCTTGGCACGACGAGACTTCCTGTCTCAGGAACATCTCTGGAGTTTTTCTGCCCTTCTTTGCTGGTACTTTGCTTGTGTGGAGTGACCATTCAAAGTTACAATGGCACTGAAAAAAGTGACTTATGACCATTTTTCACACTTACGACTGTTGCAGCATCCCCACAGTCATGAGAGGCCAGGTGAGGAGATGCATGCCTCGATGTGAGTGATATTGAGTTGGCCACACCCAGCCAATAACATGACCACCAAGCCATGTCCACCCAGTCAAATGACCACCAAGCCATGCCCACCACCAAAGCCATGCCCACAGAACTGGTTGTTACAAATTTTGAATCCCACCCCGTCTCAAGCTAATGTGCTCATCAGAAATGCTGTGGACTAAAGTTGATAATGGAGAACTGTGGAGACTTTTTCATCAACAAATGGCAGCAAAAGGGAGAAGAAATAAAAAGGTAACTATATATTTAGAAGCAAGGAAAATTGAAATCTACTTCGTTGACATTCCACCACTGTTAGTTGGTATAGGAAAAAGAGCGCTTCCAGTATGGTTCCTTTAGCAGGATATGTGCAGGAAATGGAATCAGTCTCTCAACTGCTGGATTGAAATGGATTTGAGTATTCTCTCACCATGAGAGTGGCTCTACCTAAAATTAAATAAGACTTTTTCTTTGATGGGGGAGGCAGAAAGCTAAAAGGATGCATGTTTTTGGCATTTTGAAACTGATCTTCAGATTTGTCAAATGGGCTTTATACACTAAAATGGTTTTGCAAAAGTACCAAGGGAACTGATGATAGACTTCACTGATGGAATTCTCTGACAACATCACTTGGTCAGCTTGGAACTGAGATATGCAGCTGAGCATTATTAGCTTATTAATGATACCTGACCCTTTGTTGACACCACACCCAGCCACTTTGTATAGATATTCATACCCTGCTCCAATAAATGGGCAGGAACATATGATGTCAATTGGTACAATGTTGGTTATTGTTGGAAGTCAATGATACTATAATTGTAGCATTTGGAAAGAAGTTCCCAAGATGAATGGGACCAATGGCCGCTGTGCATTCATTATGAATTCATCTCTATTTTCTGGCCTTTAAATGAATAAGAATTGGATTTTTAATAATGCACCATTGCAAGAAAAAAAGGTTTTGGGCTGACATTCTGCTAATAACTTCTCTTGCAAAACAAGCCTTACTAAAAATAGAGAAAACTGTCCAAGAACACAATTGTACTGTTCATTTTGCAGAAGAAAATTCCTGTTATGTTATGCCTTTTTCACCCAACCTTATTTATATTTGATCACTCTGGAGGTGATAACAAAATATATTTCAACAATGCAAGGCTATACCTGGAGCAGTGATGGTTTCTCCATGTGCAAATCTAGATGCAAACTGGCAAAGCTAAATTTATAATCATAAAGTATCATATGCAGTGCTTAATATGTTCATCCTAACACAGGTGAGCCCAATTTTATGAGTGTTTTGGGAGTGGATTTATGCAATTGTCTTCCCATAAATTTTAGATGAGTTCAGTAGTTCATGTGTCGGGAGGAGAAGCTGCAACTTAAGGGAGAGCTTAATAATGCTACAGCTTGTTAAATAGTATTTCCTAAATTTAATTTATGACTATTATGGAAATGAATACTGGTGTCATGTCTCAGGTTAAGGGTGACAGGGACACACACTGGTATTTTACAGTATGGCTTCTAAGGCAAAGTAAATAGTAGAACATGTTTTTCAAGTTTTGCTTTAATTTAGAATCAGCTGAACATAGTAATTTTTAAAACGTGACAATACTTTTAAGATTTTTTTCCCCTTGTTTAACAATGATCAGCCTATCTCAGAGCTCATTCTGGGTAAGTCACTGGAGAAAACTCTCATTGAAATGAGTCCAGAACATCAGTTTCATCCAGGTGCATCTGGAACTGCAAGAGCACCTTTTTCTTCATTCATTTTACCCAGGAAAGGGAATATGAGTCTGTCTTATAATTATATTTTCTGGGCAAAGGGGAAGTTTTTTAAAAACCAAGGTCTTGATGACTTTCTTTTTTAACATTCAGGGACACATCCTTGAAAAAGGTGATGGTTATCTCTCTTAGCTGTGGGTCAAACTCAACCTTCTATCAAGAAGCGTAAGAATTTGGCAAACAAGTAGTAGTCCCCCTCTTTCATACAAAATGCCACCATATGTCAAAGAGTCTATTATTCTGACAACTGATAAGAGCCCAGCAATCATATGAGTATATATATCAATGTAGCTGAAAATATGCTGATCTCCAAATTTAGGCATGTTCAACAAGATTTGAAGGAAATACAGCATATCACTGAAGGAAACTGGACTTGGCATATAAGGGGAAGTTCTGTTTTGGTGGTATACCTGGATTTGTCCTCTTATTTGGCATATTAATAGTTTTCCAGATCTCTAACATGTTGTTCTTCATTATTTTCTCCTTGAACTAAAGTAACTCAAGTAAATAAGAATATGAATTAACAGTTTATTGTTATTTTGCTGATTTAGTTGTAAAGATAGCTTATGTTGTGTTAGTTTCATTTTTCAATGAATAGTCTGCCTATTTTTATTTATTTATCAAATTTAGAGACTGCCCATCTCACTCTTAAAGACACTCTGGGAGGTTTGAATATTTAACCCAGTAGTGAATGTTCCATTTGCTTAAACCGGCATTTGCTTAAACCGGCACTGATGGCATTGTCTAAACAAGTAGAACAAGGAGATCTTTCCTCAGCTGCCTTGGACTTGTCAGGCAACTAATCTTCTTTTTCACTTAAGCCTAACCTTTCACATTGATATATTCAGAAGACAACTAAACAAAACTGGCTAATTTTCTTGTTACTGGGAGGTAAAAGTAAAACATCAAGCAGCCACTGTGTGTTTGACATTACAGTGCCATAACTGATAAGCAAATATTTTCATTTTAATTGCACAGTGTGTTCCTAGATGTATGAAACAGCTTTTCTGTCCCTGTTCTGTGTCTAGGAGAAGACCGGACCATGTCAAATATGACATCTAGCCCTTAGGTGTTTATATAGTTGAAACTGTCATCATTGATTGGTTCTGCCTGGCACATGTATCAAAGGAGAGAACTATGGAAAGTTCACCTCCCTTGCTCTTCATTTTGGTTCCTTGCTTCAGGCCTCCCTGTTTATGATTAAGAAGCTAATTTCCTTGGAGTGTATGTGTATGTGTGTGTGTGTGTGTGTGTGTGTGTGTGTGCGCATTCACACATGCATTTTGTGGGGTGGTGGGGAAGAAAAAAAAAGTGTTTTTTCTTCTCCTTTTGAATCATTTTTTTCTCCCATCCTTCTGATCTGAACAATTTCTCACCTTTCTGCAATTTAGCATAATTATTTTATTGATATGTGTTTTGAGCTACTTACAGCTTAGAGAAGAAGAGATTAGAAAAGTGGTAAATACTCACTTCGAAAGGTTCTAATGGGCTCAGCCCTTTGGCTTCTCTGACAGAGTTAGTAGCAATATGTCTGTGCTGACCAGCATCTTATTTCAATTCTCTCAAAAGTTTTCGAGCACCAAATATGATGTCAGTAGTGAGATGGGTGGCATATAAGTTTAATAAATAAATAAAATGTCACTTTTGGGGTGTTGGGGAAATTTAAGCGGTGGCTTGCAAATTGAAATATCAAGCATAGAAAGGCTCGTGGCATGTAGGGTTAGTGGGTTTGCCTTGAGATGGATAGACATATGTCAATTCAATTTCTACTTATGTAAAACTAAATTGTACAGATTGATATTTTACAAGAATTTTGAAATTAACATAAAATGGCTATAAAGTCTCCATAATGTAATATGGAATCAATCAACTAATAATGTTTTTGAGTAATGAAACTTCATAGGCATTTTGTTTCAGCAGTAGCTTTAAATACTAAGTAGATTGAAAAGCTGTATAAACAGCACTAATCTATTTCCACTTTTAGCTCTTTCTTAAGCAGTTTTAGAGGAGCTGGAGAATTTTGGCAACTTGTTATAAAGTTGGATCCAGACTTTGGTGGTTTAAATTTCTGTGTGTGCTCTGTTTCTTGTAGGAACATATGTTGGCAGTTATTTTGCAAAATGGGGGTAACGTCACCAGAAAATGAAGACTTTACTTTAAAATAAATATGAGAAATATTATATATTACTAAAAGATAAGTATGCATCAGAAAAAAGAGTTGGGAGGTAACTATACATAGACTGAATGGTCTTAATAGCAGTGCCATGGTCAGCAGGCTTTAAAACAGACATTTCTTCACCTTGATTTTGCATAACTGTTCTCCTAAATATATTCTGATCACAAAGCCAGCTTTGACGGGCAGAAAATGTACTTCAATAGTAGCTGTAGTAACAAGTCCTCATTAGCAGAAATAGGTAGGTCAGACAAATATGCACATAATAAATATGAAAGAAAATATCAAAGAAGATTGATTTTCTTGCCATAGAATTGCTGCATAGCCAGAAGGTGGAGGAAGGAAAGTAAAACAGTCCTTGGTGATTGTTTGCAAAACTCATCTGTCCTTGTGGAGAAATTCATTCATGAGCCATGAATGTTGTTGCAGTTATCTGCAGATATGGAACTAGGGCCGATTCATTTAACACTTTTATGGAATCTGACAGTCCATTGGATCACCAAACTCAACTGCTATAGTATAGTCTTTTAAAAAAATATTTATAAAAATTTGGGCAATACTGTAGAGGTTGTTACAATTATTCTCCGCCCCTCTCCCTCCTATGTTTAGGTGCATGAAGAAATTCTAATGAAGATATTGGATAAAACTGGAGAGGAAGGTGGGAAGGAAGCTGTTGTTATATCTTCTGTCTCCAGCAGCTAGAAATACTCTATAGAGCATTTTAGTTCAGAATGGGATGGAATGTATGTATGTGTGTGTGTAGAGAGAATGAATGAACAAAATAGAAAACATATGTCCATAAATGCTTTTCTTTTCAAGCTGGCCTCTCAATCTTAATTTTCGTCTTCCTTCATTTTTACGTGTCACCTTCTTGAAAACTATGCTGGAAAAATAAAGTCTTCCTGGAACCAAGCTTGACTCCTGGTGAATAGATGAACAATACATCTGTATTTTTTAAAAGTAATATAGAACTACCTGCCAATGCCTTCTTCTGGGATTCTATCTCACCTTCTTAACCCACAGCCCTGTAATTTTCAAGTAATGTATCATCTAAGCACTAATATGGTGCCATGGAATTTTTTTTTGAGGTTATTTAGCTTTAGATGTACATTATGATGGAGAACTTATTAATTGTCAGGCTGACCACTTGATGAAAAGAGTCAGAAGATACAATGGTTAGAATGGAAGCAAAATGTCTCAAGTTTAGCAACTGGCTAAATTGTACAGGGACATGGCCAACCGTTTGTAGTAGGTAGGCCAAAAATGTATACCCTCAGAGAGTTGCAAGGAGGTCATGGCCAGTCATCTCAGTGGTTAGGCCTGGTTTTTAAGCTTTGGGGGGCCCTTTGTTTTGTGGGAGTGTTCAGTGAGGTTAAACAACAAATAGATGACATCTAAATGATGTCCAAACTTTTGATTTGGCTAATGTCAGTGTCTTGGAGAAATCCGATTTTGTAAATTATTGAATTAATCAGTCCTCTTTTCTACCTTCTATAAAAGGGAAACTAAACAACATAGAGAAATCTATGGTTTTGTGCAAGGCCACCCATTTAGTCTTGGCCTCAATACTGTATTTTTAAGCTACATGACTACACCCCATCAACCTCTGTTCATTATTATAAATATATTTTATAACTTCACTACTGTTATTTTTTCATAGCAGGCAAATGAAATGATCCCAGTTTCAATAAAAAATTAAATGAGAAACTAAACATGTTAAGATAAACCATCACAGGGTTTGGAAGAAGCAGAAGGGCAGAAGAAATGCAGCTCTGTGTTGAAAACCATGGGACTTTTGCCACTAACTCCAATGGAGCCAGGATTTTATTCCAGGAATACATATGAAAAGTCTGTCTCCAAATCCTCATGAACCACAATAGACTTCAAAACTTGTCTCGTGGTTCAAGTCCACCAGGATGCAAAAATAGCAGTGGTTGGAAATCTCTGGAACAAATCTTTCCTTGATTCATTAATATCTATGACAATCTTTTTTGTCCGGTATGGAAGAAAGTTTGTGCATATAAAGTAATAAGAATTTGTTTGATCATATTTGATCATATATATATTACAATGATCATATTTATCTTGCATTTTATCTCTAAGACTGGCAAAACTAGATGCCCATAGGAGCTGATAAGCAGGAAAGCCTTACATTTTCATGTAATTCAAAATATTCATATGTTAAAGGTAAAAGTTTTCTCTATCCGGTTGTGTCCAACTCTAGGGGCAATGTTCATTTCCATTTCTTAGGCAAGGGAACTAGCGTTATCCAAAGACATTTCCATGGTCATGTGGCCAGTATGATTATACTCTGGGGTGGCTGGAACACTGTTAGCTCTCCACCAAAGTGGTACATACTTATCGACTTGCATTTTCATGTTTTTGAACTGCTAGGTGAGCAGGAGCTGGGACAAGAAATGGGAGTTCACTCTGTTGCATGGCTCTCAAGTCTCAAACTTGGGCTATCAGCTTTCCATCTGACGAGCTCAATGTCTTTAACCATTAAACCATTTATTAACTTAAAAACCAATGCCTTCTACTTTTAAACACATTGTCTAGGGAAATTTCATTGCCAAAGTTACTACAATTATTACTATTATTCCAAATCAATTCACGAAGAGATGAAAACTTTTCACTGACATTTATGGGCTGTAATCTATCATGCTGGTTGAATGTAGCTTGTAGATATAGGAAGTCCTTGGTTATTGCCATGGAAGCGCAGTGGTTAGGATGCAGTATTGCAGGTTAATTCAGCTCACTGCCAGAAGTCCATTCTTCACTGGCTCAAGGTTGACTTAGCCTTCCATCCTTCTGAATCGAACCAGATTGTTGGGGCAATATGCTGAATCTATAATCCACTTACAGAGTGCTGTAGTGCCCTATAAGTCTAAGTGCTATTGCTATTAACTGCTTTGTTTAGCGGCTTAAGTTACTATTTTGCAAAAAAAACGAACAACCAGCTTTATTATCAATCTTTGCATTTGCAACTGTCACAGCATTCTATAGTCACTTAATTGCCATTTCTAATCAATTAGTGATCAGCAAAATTAATGGAGAATATGGAAATAAAATCTTAAATCACAGTCATGTGATGTTTCACTTCAATGACTATGGTGATTTGCTTAACAATCAAAGGGAAGTGATATACATGTTATTTTTTGCTTAGTGTTCACAAGTACTTATTAATGGAGTTGTCATTCTCAGTCCCTGGTCACTAAATTAATTCAGTCTACAACTGAGAGAGAGAGTGATTGACTCATAGTTACCTAACCAGTTCCATATCTAAGGGAACATTAGAACCTGGGTCTGACTACTCCTAGTCCAGCACCTAGAATATACTATACCGGCTCTCTACAAAACACACAACAAAAGTGTGTGCATTTGAAGGGGTTTCTAATCTTGTGTTTGCATTTTTTGAGATCTCTGATAGTGCTACTGGTGAGGATCAAATTGATGTTTGTTACATCAGCATTCAAAACAAGGTCAAAGTAAGATTAGGATATTTCAACCTCTCAAGACATTCGACTGCAAACTTCAGAATGACCATTTTAGAAAAATGAGTCTTTAACAACACATTTGAGAGAGAGAGATTACTGAACATTAAAAGGTTTCAGCCAAACTCAGAAAGTCTCAATAAGCACAATAAATTTTTAACACATTAAAATTGTGAAATGATTACACATTATAACATCTGTGAGTCTTCTCCTTGCTGTGTCTGAGTTTAGCCACTCTGTGCATCTGATGAGGTGAGTTCATAAACGGTTATATCTTTTAATAAAAATTGTTAGTCAGAAAAATCTGCTATTAGACTTCTGAAGATATTGGGGTTAGACTAGATGACCTCCAAGGCCTCTTCCAACTCTGTCTATTCTATTCTATTCTATTCTATTCTATTCTAATGCTTTCCCATCATTAAATGACAATTACCTTCAAAGTCACACTTTAGGAGGAAAAGGCCACTAGATGGCAATGCTACATTGTTATTCAGATTCACCTGGCCCTGTCAGGAAAGGCCAAGTTAATTTTAAAGTTAAATATGTAACTGCATTTGCAAGGCTGATTTTCTTTTCTCCAAGGACAAAACTAGATATCACATTAAATAAGAATCTGAATTGAATATTCAGAGTTTTAAAAAACAGAAATTGTTGTTACAAGTAATTGGTGGTATGGGGAACCATTGACAAGGTATCATACCTGGCATGATGAAGTAAAAGGTAAGCTTTCTGTATCTTGGCAGATCCACTAAAAGTGACCTAACTGAACCCAATGGCTGAGCAAACAAATAAGCTTTTATTTTAAGGTCAGTATCTTTGAGTTTGTAATGTTACGTGAATGCTTCCACATGTTATTGTACCACTTATCATACCCAAAATAAATCTGCCAACCAGATTTATTTTTCCTGTAAAAAATTAATAATTTGAGTGTGGCTACTATGCATTCTCTTAAACTGAAGACAAAAGGATCACAAGATTATATCAAATGTGCCTGTGCCAATGTATGTAAACATAAATGCTAAGAAATGTAAGAAGAATTAGTACTATTTAAATGAAAATGTGTAGAGAAAAACCCTAAATTGGTGACCTATTCAGCTCAGATTGCTTATCTATCACAGCTAATAGTCAACATCATCCTTATTATGGATTGATATACTGAAACTGAATTTGAAATGATGAGCTTGTAGATGGAGGATGCTTACAAATACAGCACTATCATCTGATTATCACTCAAATAGAAGAATGTTCTCTATAAATTGCAGATTAAGATTACTGTGTTTATTTAAATAATTCTAAGATTAGGAAGCTCAATATTGCATACACTACATTGTCTCCTACATTTAATTATACTTAAAACACCTTTACTCTTTATTTTCTCATACTGAATCTAAGATGTGTGCATGTTATGTATGAATATTGAAATGGATATTCTGTCTTGATTGATGCTAACAGTTTAAAACAATGACAAATGGCCTGTAGTTGATCTTTGCTTCCCACAATTTGTTCAGTCATTTACTTTGTCACCTGAGCATTTCACTGTGAAGTTCCTATTATTAGCTACCAAGACAAGAGAGGAGGGAAATTTACCTCTCCAAATATAGTTAGACCACAGTTCCCCCTTATCAAAACATTAGACTATGCTAGAGATGGTTGATGAGAGCTAGACTCTATCAACATCTGGAAGCCCACAGGTTCCCACTGTTACCATATAACTTTGGCCTGACAGTCTGCCCATCACATAACAAGTGCATGGCTGACAGCCATTCACCTCTTTCATGTTATGATGGAAGCCTGAAATTGCCCATAAACCAGGAAAAAAGCCATTATTTAATTGATCAAAATTGTGTCAAATCGTTGAAAATTGTCTCCAGAATAAACAAATAAAATGTTCTTTTTTTTTTTTACTCTGAGAAAATATGGTTAAATTACTCGTAAATCAGGCTGTCTGAAATAACATAAGAAGTAAACCAGCAGTCCAACACATTAAAAATAATTGCTGAATTATGTTGAATCACCCCTTTGTATAGTGTGCATGACCCTTTATTTGTATAATGGGAGAAATAGGCAGTTACTTCTTTTTAAATTCAACACTTGTTGAGTGAGCATGTCCACATGGACTAACAGTGTGTATTTATTATTATAAATACTCTGATATTAATGTCATATGGAACCAAGTCTTTTGAATATGTAAAGTGGGAGGAGGCCCTATTAGCGTCTCCATCACTCAATCATTTCTTATATAAATAAGGTTAGTTTAATGAGGGAATTCACTTTTGGTTTATTAAGGCAGCTGGTCTTAACATCTATTTTATGTTCTAGAGGTCCTGATGGCCATGGAAAAGAAACCTGGCAACAAATGGGAGCAGACCATCATTCATCAGCCAAAAAATCTAGGCAGTAATTTTTGAGATATCTCTTGGCTACTATCCTATTTAAGTAAAACCTCTTGTAAGCATTGGCTAACCATACACTGACAGATATTTGCATCAGCCTCCAAGATATGAGAATGCTTATTAAATCATAGTTAGAATAACAATGTGATGCTTTTATCCAGTTAAGTTTTAATCTTTATTGTTGAGATGGAATGAACTTTTGTTTCTGGTTGGGCAAGTAACAATTACTGCTAATATGAACGAGGTAGCGCCTTCTATATTCTCACCAATTTCTATTGTTCTTCTTATACTAACTTGGTTTCACTGATAAAATGGCACTTGAATGGCAAAATTAAGGCATTATAATGCTACAAATAAGGAAATTGTCCTGATAATTCACCTATTTGCAGGTACATATTAGGAATGTAGTGATTTACATGTCTCTAAATGGAACTAAAAGCTATAATGCAGAACATTATTGAATAAATATACATGTGGCTTCATTGGGCTTTCAGACTAATAGAGCCCAAACTTGCCTTTATACTATCCATTCTTTTCTGCTTGTGTTGCAATCATGTGCTTGATTCTAAGAGAACATTTTCTGACATGCTTCAATGCACAGAATTTCTCTTGCTCCAATTATATTATCAATAAATAAAGTTGGTTTACATTTGATTGATATCTAGATGATGATAAATTTTAATTCATGATTCAAAAAGGAATTCATGATAACTATCCTCAATCACAATTATTTTTTCAAGGGAATTTTTTTGATGCATTAAAGATCCTTAGTGCTCAGATAGGCTTGAATTTCACCTGGGAGTGAAAAATGATCAGTGAAGATGTAGAAGGGAAACTCAGCAGAGAATACGATTAGGTACAGCCAGTATAATGAATGAGTCCCAGGGACAATATCTCTCAATAGTCACAGAAAAGCTATGATTATTTGTAGAAGTGCAGTTCCTAATACTTCCAGTGGCTTGGGAATTTTTCTCTGTGGGAGCTTGTTTGTTGGCAACCTTTAAGAAATAAATATAGTTCAGTGTGGGAGAGAAAGAGCTATCTCTGTTTGTGTTACTACAGCCTTTCTCTCTCTCCCAAGGCTGAAATCCTGGGGGAAGGTAAGGAAAATGAAATAGTAGATTTGTCACTCAAGATCTGGAACGGAGCTGTCAACAAATTCCTCTCCCTTGAGGCACTATGTTCCTGTGCCTCTGTCACACAGCATAAAGCTTCTCTCTGACACCTGCCAATGATATGTAGTCAATATATTATAAGAGAAGGAGTCTTTAACTCAGGATCAGGGAGTGTTGGTGCTGTAGCATATTTCATCTCATTCCCAATTTAAAAAAAACAGAACTAGGAAGATTAGATTTCTGCTTTTCTGTTATTTATCATGGGAAAAATGTACAGTGGTACCAATAGAAGATGATGTTACCGAGTTTGGAAATGAAACAACTGCAATAAAACAAGCTCAGAGAACACCAGGGACCACACATGGTAGTGTATTCTATTGTTTTCTAATATAAATCATTGTCATCTTTGTTCTCCTCCTCATCCTAACTTTCCTCCTAGAATTTAAGATAGCTTAAATGTGGCTCTCCTTCATTCACCGAGAAAGCAGGACTGCCCCAAAATTGCCCAATAAAGACATGAAAAATTTACATGGGTAGGTACTTTCTCCTTTGAAGTCTTCATCTGATCTCCAAAATAGCATATTGGATTCCAAGTGGATTGTGTCCATATGTAGATTGACCTTGAAAAATTCTTCGTTCATAGAACTCTGAAGGAAACACCACATAATAGTCCCTTCAACTAGCAATTCCTATTATCATGATGAGTCAAATGAATAGACAGAAAGCAGTGGAATGGATTAATATTCATCCTGACAACAAGGGGGAGACAACATAATTTCTGTTTTCACTTTTAGAAGAACACCTGCAAATTTAATGAATCTATTCTGTTTCCTCTCCCCTTTTTTCTTTAAAGATCTAGAAATGAGAAATGTGCAAATCTGCCTGGTGAAAAGTTCACAAGGGAGAGTGTTGTTGGCAGCTGTAGAGAATGTTAATGCATTCTTTCTTGTCCCCAGGGAAAATAAGGAGGAAGTCTGCCAAAACTATGATGAAGCCTTTAGATCTCTCCATACAATTAGGTTCTTCACTTTGAGTCCACCCACTTGAGGACTCATGTCAAAGTCAACTATTTCTGCATGCAAAGGGCTGGGCAGGACTCCCTTCCAAGGCTGTCAGCACCTCTCCTGTAGTTGCTCTACAGGGAAATATTTGAGTGACAAGAAACACTCTTCTTGACCTAAGTCACTTGTATCATTTATCATTTGGCCAAGCACTGCAAGTGTGCATTAATGATTTGGACTCATATATTTTGAGAAGCTCTTCCAACTGCCACATGGCATGAATAAATTGATTAGGTAGCCATGCTGTGGCTTTTTATAAATTCTTTATAAATTACACATGTTTTGATATTGCTTGGATAATTTATTGGAAATAGACTTCCAAGTAGATATTTGACAGTGTTTCCAGACTAGATGTCAACTGGATCAAATGAGATTTATCATGCAATTTATTTATTTAGCATTTTAAGGATTTAAATTGATAGGCTGAATGTTTCTTTTGCAGATACATCCTGGGAGCAATGAGCGGGAGGCTTGTGCTATTCTTGACAATTTAGTTGTCTTCTTATCACCCTTACCATTTTTTCTTATTTTCCAAAAATAGGACTTGTTATTTTCTCACAATGCACTCTGCATTTTTTATGGATTCCCCTGTTATATTGGTATCATTACTTTAGACCCTGAAGATATTTTCATGCAGTTTAGAAGTGAATACATCATGAGAGTGAAGAAGATCATAAAATGCTAACTCAGTGGAAGAAATATCATTACGGCTGTTAACACCTGGACAATTCCAATCATATACAGTTAAAACTGGATATACAGCTAAAACTGGACTCAAGAAAACTAAGAGGTGTGGATTAAAAGACCAGGAAAATGTTAATGAATCATGTCCATCATCTATGTCGCAATGTCAATAGACTACTTACTAGGGGAAATAGGCAAGCAAAGAATGTTGAAAAAGAAAAGAGGGCATTGGAAGAACATCTGTAAGATTGAAGCATTGAAAGTAATATGATATGAAACTAGTACTGGAGAGACAAAAGTAACTGGCCTACAAAAGTCCAAATGCAGACAAGAAAAGAGACATAGCAAGGTATTATATAGCCAAATACATAAAATCCCTAGCAGGCAAAGCAGATAACCAGATCTGGCAATGGCTAAGAGTAGAAAAAGTTGAAGAAAGAGACAGAAGGGTTAATTATGGCTGCACAAGACCAAGAACAATTAAACACAAAACCAGAATTGAGGAGATAGCCACTGATAGCAAATGCTGCCTCTTCAAAGAAGCTGAAGAAACAGTGGACCACCTACTTAACAACTGCAAGAAGGTCACACAGGCTGACTACAGACCATGGCATGAGAAATTAGCAAAAATGGGGCATGTGATATTATTCTGCAAAATATATCGTGCAAGTAAGAACTGGTGTGAGCCACAAAATAAAAGAAAACCACAAAGTAATAGCAAATGAAGAAACCAAAGTGTTTTAGGACTTTAAAATTCAAATGGACATACACCTGCCATATAACATCCCAGATTTAACATTTGTCAATAAGAAAGACAACAAAGGTAAGGTTACTGGATGTTGTAGTACTAGAGACAGAAGTATAGAAGAGAAAGAAATTGAGAGAATTACAAAATGCAAAGTCCTACAAATAACAGGAGAATGACTATGGCAAAATAAAGCAAGGGCAGTACCAATAGTGATAAGTGACTTTGGCACAATCTCAAAACATTTGAATGCTATCTGCATTAACAAAATTATCACCAGTCAATTACAAAAAGCAACTTTATTGGAACAGCTTATCTTCAGCAACAATATTTTTATCATTATAAAACAACAAATGTCTTTGGAGATTTTCAGCCAGACAGATCATGGTTGTCCCAAAGGTGCTTTTTCAAGAGGTAACTAGACTTTCTGTTTTTTCCCTGAAGATGTTTCACTTTTCACTCAAGGAGGTTCTTCAGCTGAAGGAGCTTCTTGGATGAGAAGGGAAACATCTTTAAAGAAAAACAGAAAGTCCAGTTGCCTCTTGATGAAGCACCTTTGGAACTATCAAACACCTTTGGAACTATCAAACCTATCCCAGATCCTTGGGAAGGACTTGATAGCAGAGGTGGTATTCAGCCGGTTTGGACTGGTTCTGGCAGACCAGTAGCGGAAATTATTACCAGTTTGTAGAACCGACAAATTCCACCTCTGACTGGCCCTGCCCACCCATACCCGCCCCTTCCAGGAGTCCCCATACACACCATTTTTGCTCCCAGGGGGCTGCAGGAAGGTTTAGTCTGTAAGGCTGGGGCACCCAATTGATCTGTTTGCTGCCTCCCAGATTCCCAGCTGACTGATGTGATCGGTCTATTGCTGCCTCTCAGCTGATCGGCTGGGTCTTCTTTTGTTGCCCTGCACAGGAGAACAGAGCTGGAAAGAAGGTTAGTGGGGTGGGGAGAGAATGGGGATTTTGCAGAATCCTTCCCCTGCCATGCCCACCAAGCCATGCCCACATAAGCACTATATTTAAGCATGTCATTTTGGTTAGTTATCTCGGTGGCAGCTTATGCTTTAGGATAGATTATAGTATTTGTCAAACAAAGTGGGAAAGAGAATCTAGTTCTACATCCTTATTGGTGATGCAGTGAAGGCTAGGCATAGTCAGGCTGTGCACCGATATTTGGTACTTAGGTCAAACCAAATTTTTGGAACATTCTCTACATAGTGTTTCACAAAGCTTCTGGGAAGAGCATGGAATTGCTTCCTTTTTTATTGCTATAATAATAACTTACTATAGAATAAAGTGACATCTCTATTCATCATTTTGGGATAATTTCACTCTCCCTTATTGAAGAAATCTTCTTCACATATTTTGTAAAGGATTTTCAGTATATCAAGAGCTTTGGTGGCACAGTGGTTAGAATTCAGTACTGCAGGCTACTTCTGCTAATTGCTGGGGTAAAATGAGGACCCAGATTATTGGGGGCAATATTCTGACTCTGTAAACTTCTTAGAGTGGGCTGTAAGAGCACTGTAAGGTGTTATACAAGTCTAAGAGCTGTTGCTATTGTTATATCTTCACAATCATATCATTGACTGGACAGATCACTGGCTCTTTCCCTTTCTGGCCCTTTTCTGACATCTAGAATAACTGGGATGCAACAAGACAGCAAAACAAGACTTGTTTTGTTTGCATAAGTAGATCTTTATTGTTATTATTCAGTTAAATTCCTTTTATTTCCAGACAGTGAAAGATCCAAATGAAAACGTTTTGAATAGTGATAAAATAATAACATATCTCTCTTACAAAGTTCTAATTTATTAAAACCTGATACTTTCCTACAATTATTGGACCTGGAGCATTCCAACATTTCAAGAAAATTATTGATCTCAGATTGACAACCTCTCAGGAGCTTTAACCACCAAAATAATGTAAGTTTGTCATTTTAATGGGCCTATGCTATGAAATTGCCGATGTATGCTACCCATGTTCCTTTCCTCTCAAAGTTGGTGAGTTCCTTTTTTTACTTACATGTCAGAAGTGATCTTGTATCAATAGGAGATCATGGTGACCTGGTTTTGATATAACTTCAAATTATAATGAAGACAAAACAAAACATAAAAGCATGATGTGAGTAAGGTATACAGTTTGAATGTTTGACGGACAACTCTTCATGTTTTATTAAGGCTCCCAATTTTTTCAGCTGATATTTGGAAATGTTTACCAGGAGCTAAACTGCAACCAAAGGAATATTATACTTGTTTTTGTACCATAATATCAGCACCAACTGTACTACTCACTCCTGTTTGTAATCTGCATGGCAATTTGGACATCGTATACTATATCTACTTCAGTTAATAAAGGAGGATATTCAATGGAATTTGAATAGCTTTAGTGTTTGGCCATCTAAATATTCCTCATTATTTTTGCTGGTACAGGTAATACAGTAGGTGCCAAAAATGGTTATACATATGTGTCTTTAATGAAATTCAATAAAGGCATAATGCATGGTTTAAAAATTACCACTGATGTTATATAGGATAATGGGGTGTTCTGGTTCAGTCAAAAGATTTATATTCCTCATTTGTACATTTCTTTCTGGATTCCACCAGAGATCAGTAGACTTAAGGCTATATATAAAATAGTTTTTTATATTTTGGATTAGGGACTAGTAAAGACTCTGCACTTAATTTGAGGGCCTGGTGCACAGGGTATTTGGATAGATTCATACTGATCCATTGCCAATATGCTGTCATGAAATAAATACCATTGCTGTAGGGGATATCCATATAACTTTTTCACATGTTCTGTATTGCTGGTCCATTGTTACCAGAGGGAACAATTAACTGCACTGGGAAAAGAAACAAAAATGAAGGATTAACCCCCCTGACAAAACTGAAGACATACTTTATAGATTTGAGCACAAAATGTACAATAGTGAGGAATTTTGAGGTATTATTGAGCATTCTTCAACAACATCTGGAGGGTGTCAGGTTATCATTTCTTGTTTTGCCAGAATTACTTCCCCATTGGGTGAATATGGGCCCTTTACCTGCAGTTTTACTTTGTTAGACTTCAATTTTTATTCTGTAATGTTTCAGTATTTTAAAAATAATACCCTCACTGCCAGTGCAGAAGGATAACATGGCAAGTGGGTTGGAATGGTGTGTGGGAATGACCTTAGGAGACAGGAAGAAGAGTCTTAATTAGGAGAATAGCTGAACAAGAGGTAACCTAACACAGAGACATTTGCCACACTCACATTTCTTTTGTGGGCAAAACTGCTTCTTGTCTCCTAGTTGGTGATCTTCTCCCTGTCTCCCAAAATCATTCCCACATGTCAAAGGTAGAGCATACTAAAAGCTGCCAAGATGTTGAAGCTGCCAAGAGGATCAGGACAGGTGAACCTATTCAGCTTCTGGCACAGGTCATCAACAAAAGTGTCACAGGTCATCAACACGTGCTTGGGCTTGAACCCCCTGCCTTGTAAGGGTTCCAATAAGCCACTTTCTCTAAGTATTTTGTAGTTGATTCCAAATTATCAACCTCATCAAAAAGGGAAGATGGATAGAAGGAGGGCACCTCAGGAGGGGATGAACAATCAACTCTTTTAAGGCTGCTAGGTAATAGGGTAGTGCCCCAGTGATCATACAACACCTTGCCCAAATGAGTCTAATCTGCTGTGAATGTAAGTAACTTTATGGGCAAAACATCAAGCAAATTGATCAAGATAGCCAGTTAGAATCTCAAGAAGGTGACTCATGCCAAAAAAAGGCATTGCCCATGTGGAAAACTATTGATAGACAACAATTCGCTAATGTAATGAGAAAGGAAACGTAAGAATATTTGCTTTTTCCTATTGCTGCGGAGTGGGATTTAAAGTATGCTTGTACCATACTTGGTCAAAATCAGTCTCACTTATAGCATGCCCAAGTGTCAGTCCTGCCATGTTATCTCTCAAAGACCTTCGGAGAGCCAGGAATAGGACTGGCATAAGCATATTGCTCAGAGGTGATTTTGTAAAGGCCTCAAGATACTACTCCTTCCTAGAGATGTCCTAATCTGTTTTATTTTCAAGATTGTTATGGGGAATCCTAAGTGCACACTACAAACTACCTGGATCCATAACACACCTAAGGTGGACATTCTGTGATGTGTTGTATAAGAAATGATTGGCAGTCAGGTACATCTTGACCAGGAACTGATCTGACTACAAAGAGCAGATTATAATTTTACCTATATCCAAATCAAGCAGCTAGAGCTTGGACACAAACATTAGACCTAATGTATAACTTATCCAAACACACTTGTAGCTGAAAAAGTCTATGATTGTCATAGAGCTTTGAATTCCTGATCCATGCCTATTAATCTAGAGCCTGAAATTGCCCAGTATTAAGAGTCAGTCAGGCCATCACCAGGTCCAAGCACTCAGAAAAAGGTCCTAAAGCTGATACATCCAAGGAACTATGTCTTGTTCCTTTGACTCATCTGAACATAGTGATACTCACATCCAACCACAGCCGGAACAATGACTCTCACAATAGATCAATTCCAACTTTCTTCTCTGTTCCTAGCATTAAGATTGGTGCAGGAATCAAAATGTGGTGAGACAAATTTCAATAATACATGCCAGTTCTGCCCACCCATCCACCATAAAATTGTGGATAGAGTTATGGTCTTATTACAGATAGATCTAGAATTGACTTGCATCAAATTGAGACAAGGTGCCCGAAATATCCCCAAGTAGGAGGCACTGAGTCAGAAGATGAAACTGCCACCAAACTGGACTCCTCTCTTCCTCTGTGTACCTGGTCTGATGAAAATAGGATATTGAAGCTCTGTTCCCTTTCTCTCAACTCACTTCAAGGTCCTATCTACCAATTAATGTGATATAGGTCTATGTCCCTACTATGGATGCACTGAGGAATTTTATAGCAAATTATGATGGGAGTTAAATTTAATATCTAGAAAGTATGTCTGTCAGTGTTCCAACCAAACTCTCCATCCCAATCCCCCACTCAGAGACAAAGTCCATCCAAGTAAGAATTTATTAGAGAAGTCAGATTGGCACATCTGGGATAACCCGAATCTGAATTCCTGCATTTTTCCCTCCTATATTAAACTCACACCCAGCCCCCTTACTGATGACCCTCAAGTCACACTCTCCAATTCACCTCCATTCTGAACACCCAAGTCCAGTCACCCCTCCATTCTCCAACAACTTGACCTTGAGCTCTGGTGAAAGAATGTTGTTGTGGCTATCGTCCCTTCTCACTTCACTTTTATTCCCATGTTACCCATCCTCCTTTGTGGCAGCTCCAAATCTGATTTGAGATGGATGGGGGCTGACAATGTCTACTAATAGAAAACTGGGATATAAAGTTGGATAAATGGAAACATCTTGAATCATAGGAAGTTTTGGATTGGGAAGAAACAATAATGTAGGTGATAAGTTAACAAAATTTTATAAAGATAATTCTTTACTCATTGATAACATTTAATTGAAGCAACATAAATACATACCTTGCACAGACATTTCTGGATGGACAATATCAGAATCAGATAATGGACATATTATGAAACAGACATGGACAAATGTAATAAATCAATTAAGATACTTCCAATTGCTGATTGTTTAACAGACCATGAATTCTGCTGTAAAATATGCAGGTTATGTTTAGATTATTAAAGGAAACTGTCTTGGTGAGCCCTGACATGGGGGCATATAATTAAAACAGAAAAGCATGTTTAATATACTTGATTTATGTAAAAGACAACTGAGATGCTATGGAAGACAGTAAGAAACATGATCAAACTGATGCAGAAAAGCACATTCTCAAGATTTCAAAGAAAAGATTCCATGACTTTCAAAACAATTTTTATGATATCTGGAGAGGATATCAGTCTCCTGTACTAACAGTATATTGAAGTAAAGCCCCTGTCACACAGCACCAACGGTTGGAAAGAGGATGTAAAACGGAGAGAAACACTTGCCATCCGTTGGTTGTTGCAGTTAACGCGATGCATCCGTTTGTACTCACTGCGTCCGTTTTTCATACTCTTTATCCGTCCAGCATGCGTCCACTGACATTTCATCCGCTCAAAAAGTTTTGAGCTGCAAAAAACTTTTTGAGCAGAAAAAGTACCAATGCATCTGTTCTACATCCGCTACACAGACGGGGACATCTGTTATACATCCGTCGTCATCCGTTACGCATCCGCTATATCCGCAAGGCATCCGCTGCGCATCCGCACAACTCGCATCTGCTCCAGTGGAAAACAGACACAGGGAGGAAAGTGAAACGGACGCGGAACAGACACGCAGCATTAGTAGCACAGACGTAGAAAGGATGAAAGCGGATTCAGCTCGCATACAAAGCATTTAAAATGGAAAAAACATTCGTATTGGGACGTATCTTGGGCTATTTAGGATGGTCTGCAGGCTGTCTAGAGGAATGCCAAAAGGACACCTATGCGGAAAACCTATATTTCCTATAAAAAGGGGAGAAATCACCTGGATCTCACTTTTCAGTTGCAGCAAGCCCTGCGGTGCACACCTCTTCAGCCCTTCATCTGGCTCTTGCTTTCCACAGCTATCCCAGTCATGTCACCATGGATGCGTAAACACAGTCCTTTTTGGTAGCGCACCATCGTTCTGGGCAACAGATGCGGAAGCCATCTTACAGGCTCTTTCAACCTCTACTACAGGAAGAAAAGGAAGGCCGGCCACCCAGAAGGGCGTCCTTGGGGTCCAAAGATGGATCAGGAGAGAGCAGAGTACGAACTGTACAACAAGCTGATTGGTGGAGCTCAGGAACAAAACCCTGTGCATTCCAGAACTTTCATGCAGGATGCCGCCAGCCATGTTTGACGAGAGTTGTGGAGCAGCTGAGACCCAGGTTGACCAAGGCAAACACCCAACTTCCGGCACAGCCTGGAACCTGGGTGAGGTAGGCACACTCTGAGCCACCTGGCCTCTGGCACCATCTACAGGAGCATGCAGTATGGCTGGAAGGGTGCCACACAACACCATCAGTATTGTGGTCAGAGAAGTGGTGCAGGCATCATCGAAGAATACCTGGAGGAGCTCCATCCAGGCCCCTCCACTTGAAGAAGGATGCAGAAAGTTTGCCAGAGCAGTGTATCAGAAGTGGAAACTTCAACACCACCATTGGAGCCATAGATGGGAAAGCACGTGGCCTGCAAAGCTCCCAGCCAACTCAGGGTCCACTTATTCACAACTGACAAGGGCTTCTTCAGCATCATCCGTCTTCGCCTGGGTCGATGCTGACTACAAGTTCATGTACATCGATGCTTCAGGCAACGGGTCATCTTCAGATGCCCCAGGTATACAATGCCCAGTCACCTCAAGGAGGGGCTGCGAACGCAACCTCATCATGGGCTGTCCCAGATCCAGACCCCTGCCCAACGACCAAACACAAGATGCTTGGCCTACTTCATTGATGTGATGACGCCTTCTCCCTCAGAACCTTCCTCATGAAGCCCTACACTTCCAGATTGCCCTCACCCATGAAGAGAGGATCTTCAACTACAGGCTGTCCAGGGCAAGGTGGGTGTGGAGAATGCCTTTTGCATACGGGCCGAACAGGTTCCAGGTACATCTCACCCACCATGCAGATCGCCAGAGACGCGTGAGGAAACATCGTGGAGCTTGCTGCCCATCCTGCCCCACAATCTCGTGTGCACCCGCACCAGTATGTTACCCAGAAACAGGCTCGTGGACCACAACAAGCAATGGGGACATGGATGCCCTGATGGTGAATGGAAGAAGGTGAAACCTCATAGACATACTGTGGATGTGCAATGGCCCCAACAGAGCTTCACGTGGAAGGAAGAAGCAGCGCAACCTCCTGAAACACTGGGTGCAACTCCCCAGTGGAGGCAGTGACAGTGGCAAGACAGGATGGAGATGCCTTAATGGATGCTTCCTTTGAGCCTGTCTCATCACACTGATGAGATGTGCCATATTATGTTGAGTGGCCCTACAATGAAACAGGGCATTAATAAAGAGTTTGTGTATGTTGTATGTGTTTGATGAATGATTTAAATTGTTGTTGATTAATAAAGGGCCATAGGTATGGCCCTGGAGGGTGGCCATACAGTCTCACTATGCTTGCATTGGAGGTTTATCTAATCCCACAGCTATTACCATTCCACAGGTATCCGCTGCCCATCCCACTGCTATCCTTGCCCAACCACAGCTAT
>BHFT01069330.1:0-14460 GCA_004320025.1 Laticauda laticaudata
TATAATTATAATAGTGACTGTCCTATTGTTTGTTGGCATAATAATCTTCCCATAAATCTATCTCCTTATATTCACACACACTTCAAACAAACCTATGCTTCCTGTCAAAAAATTATTCGTGTTAAAGCCACTTCATTAACAGAAGGCTATTATACTTGTTCCATTGGGGACGTCATGAAAGATGCTACCATAGCTTTCACTCTGTCACTTCTGTTGTGTTTACAGAACACGTCTATCACTCGCTCTTTTTGTTCCTTCTTTACTCTTCCTATGGAAAAGAACCTTAAAATCTTTTCCTCTATTCAAGCTAGATATAGGGGGACCTAAATGTCCTTCTCTTGTTTATGGGTTCCTCCAACCCAACTAACATCCTGATGAATGACCAAATTAATCTTCATTGTCATTATTGTAATTATTATCCTTTTCTACTAATTGCATTCTCCCTTCTCATCTCGTTAAATTTCTACAACTAACTTGTCCACAGTCCTCTCTCCTACTTGTGATGCCTTTATATATCCGAACTCTGATCCTGTCAGAAAACAATGCTTCAAAAGAACTGTCCATTGATGAATCCGCAGAAGACCTCACAGAAAATATAATATTACTCTGATTATAAAAGACTTTCAAGGCATTCCTTAAGCTCTACAACCAATTTTTCTCGCATAGAAATTTCTACCCACCACTTCAATTCGATTTGGCAGAAATGCTTGTAGGCTCTACCGCCATACAACTCGCCTTCTCATTCCAATAGAGCCCTAATCATAAAGTGTGTAATAAATATAGGTTTTATGTATGCCCTGGACAGCCCGTTTCCCAATACTCAGTCCTCTGCCCAACGACTCCTCGATTGCGGGGGCCGTTGGATTACTTTTGCAAGCCTGGTTGATTGTGTTTCAACTGGACATATTTATTGTGATCCGGGCACTAAGGCGTTGATCTCATTTACTTTTCACTCGCACCACATGGGAATATTCCATGCAGTTATTGGAAAAATTGCCTAAATGCAAACCCCAGTAACCATAAGTTCACGGACGCAGGCAAGAAAGTACCCTATGGGACACTGGCTTTGAAATATGCGGGTGACCCGCTAAAAGCAGTCTGGCCAGAAAAGCATCATGGAAATATCTCTTTACATTCAACGTCACATTGCAACTCCCTCACTCGTAACCCGGTGGGAACCACATGATAAAGGTTACTTAATCACCATCTTGCAACCATAACACAGGGAGTTTAACCCATTGATCCCTTGATCAAGGCTTCCTATGCTTTGCTGAACTCTTCAAACTTATCAAGTGCCTCCACATGTTGGCTTTGTATTCTGCCTCTCCACCTTTTTACGAAGCCTTTGCTTCCCAAGAATCCATTCTAATTCCACATCAGACGAACGTTGCCGTTGGAGGAACCTCCACTATTACTGTTTCTTCCATCACTGGGGTCGGTTGTTGCTTGGAATATATCCATCCAATTACTCACAATATTGTCATAATGTTTCTTAATGGCATTCATTGTAATGTATATCTTCCTAAGAACCGCCTTGGCCGCTACCACATCATCGGAGGATACGCTCCAGTCTACACCACTTCAGCAGGAGAATTTAACATCACGCCTGAAAGGAATGTATTTTATCCCTGGCACATAATTCTGTCTGGGCTTGTTTCCACTGGTCTTACAGCAATGTGCTCCATTGGGATGAACTTATTAAAATCCAAATCATTTTGCATTCAAGTATGGCTTATACCAAAATTGATGTGTATAACTGATGATTTTTATATCCTTACCAGGCACCCATGGAATACCCCCCTCAGAGCAAAGCGGGAAATTATTAGTACTCTCACTTTAGGTCTACTGCTTGCTCTGGGCACCACGGTGCAGCCACGGGCATTGCAGACTAGCTGTCTCTGAACAAAAAATTACAGCTCTGGGTTCAGTCATTGATGATTGATTTTATTACGAATTGATAAATCAATTACAGCTTTATCAAAACTCCTTGACGTCCCTCTCAGAAGTAGTCTTGCAAAACGTAGAGGCTTAGATCTGTTTATTTTTAAAACAAGGGGATTGTGTGCTGCGCTTAAAGAAAAATGTTGTTTTTATGCTGATAGCAGGGGGATCGTGTGGATTCTATGAAGAATTAGAAAAAACACTTAAAAGATAGAGAAAACGAAGGTTAAACATGTATAATTTGGTATCAAGGCTTGTTTCTATTTCACCCATGGCTTACACTCTTATAACTGCATTGGCAGGACCATAATAATCATTATATTGATATGTATTACAGGACCTTGTTGTTTTAATAGAATATTGCAACTTTTGAAAAATCAATTATCTTCCATAACTGCAAATGTTAATGTGTTATTACAACTCATGTTAGTCCTTAACACCGGATGAAAAAATGTCATTGCTGAATTACCGCTCCTTGGACAACCCTGACGCTGACGGATCGCACTCCTGCCTAGATGACTGGGACGATGAAACATTTCAGAAAAAAAGGTTCCTGTCTTCTTGAACAAGGAAGAAGATTCGTCATAAATAATAAAAACAGAGGAGATGTAGTAACTGTGTGGCATTCATATGTTTGCAACTTTGTATCATTGCAAACTATGAATCGTTCAGGCATTTGATACATTGTATCACTCACGTATAATCATTGAGCTTCTGTCTCTTCAGTACCTTTTGCAGACACGTACAGGGACAAGGAGTTAAACATCTGTAGAAATAGTTACTTACATTGTAATCAGTTTGTTTAACATGTAGCTTTGTAAAGCAGGAAATCCTGATTGAATTGTAATCTTGCGATCCTGTCTGACATGGAAGTTTTGCTTTATCTGAGTTAATTAAAATCATGTGTATTTTGTTTTGACCTGGGCGTTGACCTAGGCTCTGTTTAAACAATCACCTCCTTTTTGATGTAGCATAATAAAAAGGGCGTGCTCCAGACCTTCTTCGCATGCTCATCCGAGGGAACTCGTCTCTCTCCTGTCGTTTCTTTCTCCTTTCGCTCCCTATCATGAGGTGCCCATCTAATGCGGGATAGCAGATACCGCACTTCAGGGTTAGCCCAAGGCATTTTTGTCCTCAGTAAAGATGAGAGGTTTTCTTCTCATTTTGGGTATAAAAGTTGATGAGACTGAATTATGTTAAGGAATATATTTTTCTATATGTATGTATATATTTGTATGAATTATTAGCTTACAAATATTTAGTTGGTTTACATGAAAATATATATCATATCCAAATTGCAACAGCTTGCAACCAAAGACATGGCTATTTGGTGTTCCATGCAATTAGCTTTCACTTTAATGCTCGCTTTAACATGTTCAGGCCCTAAAATCAATTTGATCCTGCTGAAAAAAAAGCCATGCAAGAAAGTTAGTCATTAAATAACAAGCACTATGGAAACTGATAGTATTAAAGGACCTTTGGTACTAAATCCATAAAATATTAAATTTAACCTCCCCTTGGAAAGAGCATATAGCATATATTCTCATCTGGCTTACTAAATGGTCTCAGTCAGGGCTGGGCTGATGGGGGTTCACAGGGTTTCGGGAGACCCTGTAGCTAAGATTCTGCACATTTCAGAGAACATCAAATCCCACTCCTGTCTGGCCCCGACCCACCCGTGCCAGGAGTCCTCACTGGCCTGCAAACAGGCCAGTTTCTGGCTTCCAGAGAGCCTCCAAAGCTCTGGGAGGCTGTTTTTGCCTACCTGGAGGTTTGAGGAAAGCCTCAGGAGCGCAGGGAGAGCAAAAACACCCCCCCCCCCNAGGGAGAGCAAAAACCCCCCCCCCCCATGGTGAAGGAGGCAGACTAGGCCATGCCCACCACCACACCCACCCAACAATCAGGCAGAGGACCTGTTGCTAATTTTTTTGTAGCCCATCCTTGGTCTCATTCCACACCCTGGCCATGAGTGCTTAATTTATATAAATTCATTTATATAGCAAACTTCTAAAAATTTTGATCAGTACTAATTTTGATGATTTGGTGTCACTCTAATATTTCCACATTGCCATTCTATACCTTATATAAGGGCATTCATTCTGGCAAGATCTAATGCCCTACACTCAAAGGTCATGGAGAAGAAATTTAACAACAGTAAACATGCCAATGTATCTTGACAGAGGCAGAGATTTGAGGCACACATTTTATTGAAATGTTTTATTGGTCTGAACTTTATATCTTACCAAAACACAAAGTTAAATTCTCCTTTTATTAGCAAAAACTTGGTCTGGCCTCAGTTAGAAGTTCAAAGATGTGTTTTGAAAATTATTTTTAAGGATCATGCTGATTAAAATTTCTGGAAATTTGTAAAATTCTGTGTACTCACAATGCCTTTGTGTTGGATCTGATTCATCCCTAGATAAGAACAGAATTTTGCTGGTTTATGAAATGTTTTCTATTATTTTATCCTTTCTAAATTAGTTTTGGATACATTGTTTTGATAAAATTAGATACATTGTTATCTTTCGGTCTAGACTTAAACAGCATATAAATAACCAAATAATGAAACAATGCACAGAAGAGGAATCACTACAAAGAACTGCTGTTTAAGGTATGTTAAAAGTTAAGAACATAAAATTATAATGGATATCTATGTAAGCAGGTAGGGTTAAATGGCTTACAGGTAATAAGGCAGGGGTGGGATTCTACCTGGTCGGTCCAGTTCTGTAGAACCAGTTGTTATGATTTTGCCCAGTTTGGAGAACCAGTAAATCGCAGCTGGCCCCTCCCCATCTACTCACTCCTTACCTGGCATGCTGCCATCAAACTTGCCTGTGTTTGGTAAGTTGCTATTTTTCCTTTTTTCCCCCCATCAGCTGTTCTGCTATGCTGGAAGATTTAGATTAGTTAGAAAGCAGGAAATTGTTGGATTTCTTGCTTTCCAGCTAATCTAAAAGCAGAACTGAACCTTCCTTAGGACTGAAGCTTCTATTTTTCAGTGCAGACACAGGCAATAGATTGCAGAATGATAGATCTCTAAGTGAATCTGTGATTCTGTGAGCAACTCAATCTTCCAGCCTGCTTTGCCTGATTTGGGGTAAAAGTTGCTCTTTTTCATTAAAAAAATCAATATTTACATACAGCCACGCCCGCCCAGTGACATGACCACCAAGCCATGCCCATAAATTGGGCCACACCTACAGAACCGGTTGTTAAGAAATTTGAATCCCACTCCTGTAATAAGGTGAAACGACATTGAGGTGTAATTCCTTAGCCAAACTTCTTTTTCTACTGAGATTTCAAACTGTTCAGAAAGTACATGGAATCCTCATTTTTCCTCAATTGTGGAAATGTCTACTTTTCTGCAGCTGGGATTGTTGTCTTGCTTGCAGCAGAAGATAATCCCACTCTTTAGATTCACCCTTTCTAATTGAAAAGTTCACTTCTCTTTGTCTGTAGCTGCACCTTTTGACAATTTTCTGTTTGTTTCAGTTTCCATTTTTTTAAGGGTTTCCTCTTTCTACTTCTAGAATTCAAGCTATATTTCTCTTTTCATAATATCCAAAAAAATCTTGTTTTTCTCATTTCTTGAGCTCAAGTCGGTCAACAGATGCCCATTTCATTGTATGGCTTACCGGACACCAAGGTGGGTTTGAGCTACCTATCACAACCTCAAGCTTCAAGCTGAAACATACAGTTTTAGTCTCTGGTACATTGTACCCCACTATGTCTTTCCACTACTCAACAGCCCAGAGGAGAGTTCGCTATTTGATGGCCTTGTGAGATAAACCAGATAGCAATGACAATCAGATTAGCTTTACTTAACTGTAAAATTACAGAGAAAATCGTAGAAGTCTGAAACTACAATCCATACAGCCTAGAATCTAGAGATGCTCTTTTCTGAGCCTTTTGCTCCACCCAGTATGCAATTGTAGGCTAAGCTGTCTCCTACCTAACCATTCCTTTGGCAGCATCTCTTTGCTCAGTCTCTCTTCAGCAATACCATTACACTATCCTATTTAAATCCAGAAGCTAAAAATGGGTACCGTTCACTTTAAGCTAAAAAATATTTAGGAGAAAAAAGAAGTAGTAGTGAGATAGATCTTGCCTACTTATCCTGGTTTAGACTCTTATTTCTGTGTCAGGCATAATTTTTTTTTTTTTTAAGAGAAGGAAAAGAAATGGCCTTGGAGTTATCCTAGTGTCCACTGTGTAGCAGCATTATGGTTGAACATGTAGGATAAGGTTGGGGGATCTTCCACCACCTCTACAGAAGCTTTCAGAGAGAGCAAACCCTAGCTTCATTTTGGATTTGATTTCTGATTTGATACTGATTGTTGAAATAAGCTGCATTCCCTAGGAAAATTTTTACCTGGCATTCTTCTTGTAGTTATTAAAGACAGAGCCCTATTACCTTATTCCCAGAAGATGAAAGGAAAAGATAAAAAGAGAACGAAATCCTATAGCCACATGTAGCCCTATTCATTAAAGCATGAGACAAGGGAAATCAATTTACTAATTTGGGAAACTGATGACTATAAACGGAACCAAACTTGATTAAAAGAAAAGTGAAAAGATTAAAAAAAATCATTTTTAATTTGGAAAATTCCAATATAAAACATTTAGTCATAGAAGAGTCAAAAGGAGAATCTTAAAATCACAGACAGTATCTTAAAAGAAACTACATAGAAAAATATATTGGAACAGCAATTCTGCTGTAAAAAGTTCCAATATATGTTATTAAAAAGTACTCTCTTGTTTTCACTCATTTGCACTCTCAGACAAGAGAGCTGCAAATATTAATCAGGCTGGGCCTCGCTCTAGAAGCCTCAAGACCTTTAACAAAGTTTGCCTAACTTTGTATTACAGTGGTTGTGTTCACGATTGACTAGAAGAACTTGAATATAAATAATATATTCCAACAAGGAGGTTGTATGTGCTTCCTCGTGTACAGTAGCAAATGTAACCACTGTAAACTAAACAATTCCAAATTGCCCCAAAGCATATTTATTAATTATACCTAGAATTCTTGAAACAGATGTTACTCTTTGCCAATTTATTTCCTGGAATTTCTTCCTCTTGCAAATTCCAGTTTAAATCTGGAGGAAGATTTAAATTTCATTGGTTTCCTCTCTTTCATCCAGCAACTTGATTTTAAAAAGACAGCTGTCCTCCTCTCTAAACGGAACAGAAGGTTTGTTTTGCATGCCAAAATCCTGCAAGAGTGAATGTAGGAATTGGGGCATCCTATCCATATAATTTAATAATTTAATCCTAAATTAACAGAATTAATTTAGACCCAATAAGGCATACTTTTCACATATTTTTTCTTATACTTTTCATCAGTATAAGATCAGATTCCATGCCATGAATTGTACAACAATCTCAGAGCAAAACTCTGGGAAGTAAAAGATGGAAAATGTCTATCTGCTTTAATAGCGAAAGAGAACTTATATGGTATATTAGTGGCTGTTGAAGATGAACTTGCGGTTTCAGTCCAGAAAAAGGGTATCTATAGATACTCAAGTGGATTAGTCTGTGTTTGTGTGGCTGAAAATGGATTGTTCCTGAGTGGTTCCATGTCCAACAAGTATAACGCCTAATCTGGGAAAGATGCTGAAAAGACCACTGTATGGTATAATGTACGCATTACATAGAATTCTTGCTTGGATTGAAGATGATGAAAGAAAAGCAAATTAAAGATTTTATTTGCCAGAGGTTTAATATCTAGATGTCAGTCTTGAGAGGAAATCCGGACAAGAAGTACACCCAGAAGATCTGGCTCTAACTTTACTGTAAGGCTACGTTTCCAGAATCTTACAGGTCTAAAAGTACATTTCTTCTCTCATCTTTACAGTACAAGAAACTAGGGAAACTCACTCTCATTCCTTCTGCAGACTTAGCTGCCTCTTCTCTGTCTAATCTGCAGCTTCTGTTTCCCAAAGTAATTTCCACATATCATTGCACTAGATTCCAGCAAACTGCCAGTTTCTCTCACCAAGAAAGAAAAGACACAATGCCAATAATATCCATAAGCCCTTTCTTAACTGTAGAATTTAAAAGAATAAGTAGGGACATGAAAGCCAGAGGCTCTGAGTTTTAGTCCTGCTGTAGACAAAAAGCCAGCTCTTTTTCAGCCTTAGGAAAAAGTCAGTGGTAAACTACTTATAAAACTGTTGCTAAAATAATTGCCAGATTTGCAATTGTCTGAGAAAGAATAGTGCAAAAGCATGCAGGCATGTGTACATGCACACACCCATAAAGTGGGGGCTAGACACACCCATATTAAGGTTGTACTCAAGTTGGAACAAATATTTTTAGAGTTAACTAGAACTGAAACTTAAGCGCAGAAAAATAAAATGAAACCCATCAATTGTATTTTTTAAACACTGTCTGAAAGGCAGGGAGAAACTGTTCCTGAAAGTATACCAATCAATTACATGGTTATAATTTTATTTGCAAAGCTTGAGGCTGAAAAAAATGAAACCATTTCAGCTCTGTTTTGTCAATTTTTTAATGATAAAGTGGAAAATGAAGCTCTAAAATGTATTCCTTCAATCAAAAGAATATTAAAAAAGGAAGACCAAACAATAAAGACGAAATAGGACACCTATGATTTCCCTCTTTTTTGTATAAAAATAACTCTTTGCTGCTTGATACATGAAAGAGACACAGTTTAAAATTACATAAGCATGTAGTTTCCATTTATTTGTTATAAATATACCCTTTAATACAAACACCTGTTTTTTGCTACATCTAAAATACAATATATTTCATGTACCTAATCTTTAGAACACTTGAGGCTCTTGCAACCTTTTGTATCTTTCACATCACTGGATTTCTCAACAGTAAATTTTTATCTTCTGCATTTCTCCAATTATGTCTGTTCCAGGATGCTAAACAAAACCAAACCCAGTCAGCCTTTGAATAGAAGATTAGCAGGTGAAATAATATAACTAATATAATAAATTAGACTTGGAAATGGAAAAAATATTCCAAAATAAAACAATGTCAAACCACTTTTTAACATAGCCAATAAAACCACAGTGAAGTCACCAAAAGAGGCTCTTCGCAATGCCACTTAGTTTTCGTCTTACCCCGTTCTTTCCTTACTTAAGAAATTTGATATTTGTTATTACGATTTTAAAGTTAAACTAATTTCCCGGTGAAAAAATAATCCCTTTGTCCCCCACCAAGTGATAAAATAGGTTCAAAGAGCTGGCAAAGCTAATTTCCATTGTTCATAATTATAATGAACAATAAGCAAATTGTTCACTGTAATTAGGTTTTAAATGTATATAAACTGATCAAAATTAATTGTGTATTACATTAATTTGAATAAGTGACCAACATGAATAATTTTACGATAAATTCCTAATCAAAACTAAGCAGTTCCTCTGTTTAGGAATACTATAATTACAGTAACTCAATAATTACTTTATACATTATAAGATTGTCATTAATTTGAAATTCATTCCATAATGTTCTTATTAAATATTTTGCTGTTCCAGATTTTTGTTTTCAAATCTTTGCAGGTGTTATATAACAGGGGTTCCCAACCCCTGGAATCAGTCTGTGGCTTGTTAGGAACCAGTCAGTGGAATTGAGCGAAGCTGCACCTGTGCATGTATAGGTAGTGTGTGAAAGCATCCTTTCTGCCCAGCCCACGGAAAATTTGTCTTTTCCAGAAACCAGTTCCTGATGCCAAAAATGTCGGGGACTGCTGTTATATATGATATATATTTTACTTTCCTTAAAATGAAATGTACTGTAAGCTTTTGGCAGCAGTAGATTTTTTGTTTTCCCTGGAAAAGGGGATTTGATAAAAGAAAAAAATAACCTAGTATATCAAGATTTCTAAAATTACAAAGCAAATGTTTTGTTAAGAGGCAGATATAACACATTGCTGACAGTGAAGAAGGCCAAATTATCTACTGCAATAAGCCAAAGTGTTTATAAAGATGCTCAAGATATAGTTCACCATTGTATTTAAGATCTTCTTAGTCTGAAACTGTTTAGGCAATCTTATAAAATTCTATTTTGCCATAGTAACTAAAGTTTATGAAATATAAAAGAATTAGTCTAGGAAGTGATTTAAAGATCTCCTTTCTAATATTTTTCCTCTTAAGAGCTACAGTGAAAATTCATACCTATTATTTTAGTTATTATTCAATAATTATTACAATGTAGAAAACAGTGTCTTTCAGACCCTACATTGCATATCAATCATTAAAGTTTCTTTTAAAAATCATATATTTACAAAGGAAAAAAATTATTTGAGACACTTAGTCATCAATCAGGTATTTAACAGGTATCAAATAATCTCTTGTAGAATTATAGGAGATTTACTATTCTGCAATGCAATTTTGATTCCAATTCCGATAATGATATTAAGATACACCCGTACTCACAGTAATAAATATTGCAAAAGTCTCCCCTCCCTTCTATAGTAATCAATTAAAACACCAGGCATCAGAGATTCTGTAAAAGTATTTTTTTCCTATGTACCCACCTTAATGGAAGCCTAATAGTCTAGGGTTCTGTTTGGAATTATGATACAGCTATGGGATAGTGCATGGTGGCTAACCTTTTTGGGCTCCCGTGCCGATAATTGCACGCAGGCTTGCCTGTTTGTGCTTGTGTGCCATCACCCAGAAGGCATCACCCAGGCCTCCTGCACACGCAACCCGCACAACACATGCTGTGCTCTTCTGCACATGCATGTCTCCTATGCAACACCGCGCCCCTGCGCATGCCTGGTAGATACCCAACATTCAGCTGTCAGGCACGCAGAGTGTGCGCCTGTGCAATAGACCTTTTCTGGGAGACTGCTCGCATGCCGGCAGTCATGGCTCTGCATGCCATTTCCAGCACACAGGCCATAGGTTCACCATTACAGGGATAGTGCATTGAAATGGGCCATCTGCAAATATATCACACATCTTCCTGACTCATTGAAGATGTTGCAGTGAAGTTAGGACAGATGTATATTAACTTAATACCAACTTTGGTAATGATGAAAGTACAGCTGATAGTTAAAGGCAATACTCTAGATATAAATAACTGGAAACTTATGAACAAAAGCAATGAAAAATAACTTTAATGATTGTATAAGCACTCTGTCAAACAAAATATTGACAAAGGTTAAAATTGATCTGCTCTTCTACTCATTTCTGTAGCCCTTGGTATTTTGAGAATGTGCAAGGAAACCAGGAGCCAATAAATATTCTCCCAAATGACCAAGAGAAGAGTGCAAAAAAAAAAAAAAGTTTAACCCAATCAATATTCTACCCTCTGTACAATCACAGACTTGAAGCAAATAAAATCCTTTCATCTCCCACAGAAGCGGGGATGGAGGGAGAATAGCCGTTAGCTCTCTCATTCCTTATATCCATCCATGTTTATGTGTGCATTTATTCAGCTGCTTGCAAAAATAATAAAATAAAATAAAATCTCAGTAGGAGCATTTTTATGGTGTTTTGAATTTGTTGCATTTAAAAGCCTCTTCCAAAACTATAATGATAAAATGGTTGCATATCAGCAGTTGTGTAAGTAAGCACTTTTCCTAATAGAATGAGGAAAAGGAGAGGAGAAAGACACATTTAAACAATGCTTGCACAATTACCATAAGCCACCATGATGAAACTAAAAAAGGTATGGGTGCGGGAACAGTAAGAGAAACCTGACATATGAAGCCAATTAATAAAACAATGTAAGAAATCCAACCAATGGCAAAATAGTCTTAATGTGTTTCTGCAAAAAGTCAAAAGAACTTTGATCAAGCTTCAAATAAAACCACAGAGAAGTACAAATAAATTGATCTAGCCATCAAGATGATAAACAAATACAGAGTTGCTTCTGAAATCTGCAAGCCTTTCTTGCAAAGGATTCCCTTCATCAGTGTGAGAATAATTCTTCCTTTTTCTATATTTTCCCCACCTACCTTCAACAAAAGTATTAGAACATTCAAGGATACTGCAGTTAATTTTTAAGTCATTTCAATGGCTTTAGTTATATTCCGGATAATTTACTTGCCCAGGACTCTAATAAGTGTCTAATGGATTACATTTATTAGTATAGACAACAAAAATAATAGAATTTGTGAATGTTTGTGAAGGAGAGGTGGAGGGAGGGAGAGGGGGATAGAGGGGAAGAGAGGGAGGGAAGGATGTGTACATATAGTATTCAGCTTTGTTCGGGTATTTTCCACGTCATCATAGTTGTGCTTTTAAAGTTGTAGCAACGTTTTGGCAGAATCTCATATGCCATCATCAGGCTTCTGTATTGCATTCATCTGTGAGTCAGACTTTCACAGCCGTTTCTGTTTTAAATATGGTACTAGCCTACTGCTGTGACAGAATGGTTTTTTCTTCATCCTGATTGGTTGGGAATCTTGGTCTGTGTTTATTGGTCTTGGAGTTTGCTGTGTTCTGCTTGATTGGTGTTTTTAAACATTTTGTCTGTTTTGTGGTTTTTTTTTCCCCTCCACACACACAGCGAGGCAAACACTCTGGGCACAAACCACTCCCATATCGATACCTCCGCTCAATACAATACCTAGAACTATCAGCCAGAACTGAACACTTCAACAACAGAATAATCAGAGAAGCCAGACGAGATAGAAAATTGGCTCACACTAGCATGAATTAAAGCGAGATGATCACGTTCCCGCTACAGCCATTTGGCAAAACCCGCCTCATAACAAATGGTATTAAGATGAAGAATGAAATAACCAGACCCCACCACAAGGGCCCACAAGATGCTACCAACACTTCTCATGTACGAAAGCAGACTCACAACGAAGATGAGTACACGAACCATGGACCAGAAGCATTCTCAGCTGCATTCACTACCCGCTTCAAACCCCTCCGACCCTACATTGAAGTGAACTGATGCCCACCATGAAGATGTGGCACGAACACTTACGAAGTGCCCCCCCCCCCCCCAAACAACAGGATCAAAAACTCAACCGAGCTAATCCCCGGCAACTATAGATAACCTGAGAACAACCAAGCACACTGAACAGAACACACCCCCATCAATCAGAAACACAGCAACCCCCAAACACAATCAGAAGCTACAGCCAAACCCCACAACCAATAGAATATCTAACCCCCAGCACAGAACACAGCGCAAGCGAACCAGCCAATCAAGTTACATTCACCCCTTAGCAGTTAAAGGAAGAAATGCAGCTGCAAGCTCACATTACTCCGAGAAGCACAAAGCCGAAGACACAAGCCTGAAGATGATGAATGAAACTTCAACAAATTGTCGCCTAGATACTTCCAATTTTACGTGGGAGAAAACCCAAATAACCAAACCATATATATGTTTTCTATACATATATAAAATTTCTGTTACTATGATACATTCACAAGACGGAGTCAGCAAAGATGACACTGCTTGAAGAGCATCTCTTTTGCACACTTAGTCACATTATCAGTGGCTTGCTGACAGTATCAGGGACATCAATGCATATAAAGTCATATCTGCAAATATGTTTTTCTTATAGATGTTTGGTCTAAAAGTTTGCCATCTCAAGGTGCAAGTGATTGTGAGGAAACTAGGAAAGTAACAAAATAAATGTTGAATATAAATAGCTAGTTTGGCCCAAGCTGAAACAGCATGGCCAGAAAAGATTCAAATTGGTCAAGGATAAACCACAATGAAATAGTAAAGGAGAGCTGCAGATTCTATTATGGTTACCAGTACTTCCTAATCATGTCATTAAGAATACATGATAGAAGTCTGTGTAATTCTTTTTCCTTACTTGTGGCTTGCTATAAGGGGTCTAAAACTAGCAGGTTTGATGTCATTTAAGCAATATTTACAAAGCACAAGGCTTCTCCAGAGCAATCTATTACAAAGCATTCCAGTGCATTAATTTTCCAAAGTACAGATGCCACTCTTGGAACAGGGTTCTTAGGTATGATGTTAGGCTTTTATGGTAAATGTGAATTAGTAGAATAAAATAATTATGCTCAAAGCTATATGTTAAAATCATATTTGCCTCATTTTCAGAAAATATTGTAAAATACGAATGATATTTATTTATTTATTTTATATGTCGAAACGTCACCAAAATACTTCCAATTTTACATGAGAGAAAACCCGAATAACCAAAGATCCATATGTATGTATGTATGTATGTATGTATGTATGTATGTATGTATGCATGCTGTTCAGCTTTGTTCGGGTATTTTCCCATGTCATTGTAGTTGTGCTTTTAAAGTTGTGGCAACGTTTCGGCAGAATATCATCTGCCATCATTCTGCCGAAACGTTGCTTCTGCTGAAAAAGAAGATTCTGCTGAAACATTGCTACAACTTTAAAAGCACAACTACAATGACGTGGGAAAATACCTAAACAAAACTGAACAGCATACATGTAAGGACCTGCAAAAATTTAAGAAATATAAATATATGTATGGATCTTTGGTTATTCGGGTTTTCTCCCACGTAAAATTGGAAGTATCTAGGCGACGTTTCGATGAAGTCTCATTATTTTGTTAATCAGAAC
>BHFT01069331.1:0-60066 GCA_004320025.1 Laticauda laticaudata
TTGGGCATCCTTATCCCACCACCTTAAGAAGCCTTTTTGGGGCCCACTAGCATCTTGGAACTTATTTGACCTGGAGGCGGAAAGCGTTTGTCCCCTCCCATTGTGGATACTGATTGTCTTGGCTTGACTTTATATTTTAAATCTTCTTTTTTAAAAAATTATTATTATTATTATTATTATTGGTTTGTTTGTTGTTGTTGTTGTTAATGTTTGTACTTTGGGTGATGCCTTCCCCTGCGGTTGAAAGTAGAATGCTCCTCCAGGAGAGTAAGACTATATTATATAGAACAAACTGCCTGATTGATGGCAAGATGAGATTCTGCTGAAAACGTTGCTACATTTAAAAAGCACTACAATGACGTGGGATAATACCCGAAGGAAGCTGAACAAGCACATATTATATATATAACACACACACATACATACATGCCCATATACATAGACATATATGTATATGTGTGTCTGGCAAACAATATCTAAGGGTCCCCAAACAAGGGAAACCGCCAAAGTGCTCCAAGCGTAAAAAAACTCTGGGATCCCTGGTCCCCACAAGGGAAACCAGCTATACAGGCTCTGAGGTGGAATTCTTTCCTGTCAAAACCAAACATCCCCCAATTTAAATGGCACTTGCAAGTTTCAGTCCGAAGGAATGATCTAAAGGCAAATGCAAAGAAAGCCTGTTTTAATGACTAGCCTGCTTATCCAATGTTAGCCCGACAGATGAGCACAAGGAATGGAGAACAAAGGGAAAGGTACTGGCCTTGGTCCCCAGAAAGGGAAACCAGCAAGGAATGGCGCCTGTGGATATTAGGCGTGAAGTTTGAGCCAGCCCGTTGAAAAGGGTGGGAAGCAGAATCACCGTCGCCTAATGTTGAGCCATCTGATGACCGCTGCTTGCTGAGGCTCTAACTTGCGAGTTAAATGCTACTGTCAGACGAAATGGCAGGCAAAGTGAGCCGCGCTGCGAGCGCTCCGCTCCGATCGCACAGAAAAACGATCGTAAAAGTTAGATAAGGTATTTGCCTGAGGAAGTAGCCTCAAAGCTGCCCGCGAAGTGGCAGGCTTCCGCTATTTACAAAAAAACTGGTTGTTTGTTGTTGTTTTGAACGAATCAAGGTAACCTAATAAGAAGAACAAGCCTGAAAAAAGCCCAATTAAATGGGAAGAATTTTAAAGGCCGAAATAACGCGAAGAGCAAACCTGAATCAGAAAACCGTTCCAGTCAGGGAGTGCACAACCTCTTACCACGAAGGCTGAGCTAAAACAGGGGGACGCTGGGGAGGTGTCCCGTGGAGGAGGAGGAGCGTCCTGGAGTTTTAAGCCTAACCTTTCCAGAAGACTGAAGCACCTCCCACTTCTGGATGCTCTGAACAGCTCATGGGAGAATAATATGTTATTTTGCCAAGTGAAATAATACTTAACAACAATGTGCACAACTCTAGAAGAGTAAACACCTAGACCAAAAGTCAAACTTGGAGCTTGAAAAATGGTACCTTCCAGATACAGATGTAGAGGTTATGAAAGTTGGTGAAATACACCTGGCTGGCACTTCGTTGGGAAAAAAGCTGTCCTGGGTATACACTACAAAGAGAACCATATTAAACCCAAGGTACCAAGAACAAATCACAGAATTCATTTTGAAAACAATTCTCAGACAATGAAATAAGATTCCTCTTGCAGGGAGAGCTGTTAGCATAGCTACAGGACTACAGCTCATCAACATGCCTTTTAGCATTATATATTTAGGATTCTATAATATTATTGAATATATTCAGCATGTTCTATATTATTACAATGTTGCTTATAAAATAGTATGCAATAGGTAGAACTAAAAGTCAGACCTCATTGGCTAATTACAATAGGTTTTCTTAGGTTTATTAATCTATTTTTCCCCAGAAAAACATTATTGTAATTTAGGAATGTTCAAAAGTCGTATCTCAAAAAATAAGAATATATTTAGAAGAAAATAATTAACAAGATAGATATTTAGTGTATTTATGTAATAAATTGTCTATGGATGCCTGACTTTGTACAGCCTGTAGAATACTTGTAAAAAGGACAAATCTAGAAAATAAAATGTTAAACAGTTTTACCAATTACTAAGAACATTTTTTCCTTTTAGCATGAAATATACAATTCTCTGCACTTAGTATATACTTGTACAAATATTATTGCTAGCAAATGTACTACTGCCCTCTGCTGTATATTTTAGGAATAAATACAAAAATAATTCACCATAACAACTGCTTTTCTCAGGCCGCTGATAAATCAGTTATTTACGATTTTTAAAAAAGAAATTATTATGTGCAATTAGAAATTGATCGGGCAAAAGCACAATATATAATGATTATCAGGTCTCTCCTTCAACACATACTAATGTTAAGCCAGAGTCTTGAATCAATCAAACGAAAAAATATGTAAAAGTTACATAAGTGGTAGCTTGTTTTGCCAAGTTCAGTTAAACTATTCAACAGTTTGGCCTTTTTTCCTGTATGAAAAAATAAAGCCCATGTTTATTTATCTTTCCAACAGAAACATGTAGACTTGCAAGTACATAAAACCTACTCAATCAGTACTCAATACTGATTGAGTAGGTATTTATTTACAAATGCCAACACATTGATAAACGCCTTAAAATTGGAAAAGAAAAATTTGAGCAATACACAATATTTTGAGTTCTGCAAAGCATTCAATGGTAGCATTTTGCGAAGCAACCTAGTTGAGCAAAACAAGCTTCCATGAAATTCTAAAGCAGAACCCTCGGAAAGACACTGAGACTTCCAGCAAATAATGCACTGATATACACATACGTGCACACACACACTTACACACACAGAGAACCAGAATCAGTTTTCAAAATAGCCTTTGTAGGTTTCTGAAGGACAAGCTTGCTTTAAGATTTTTGTACTTTATAAAGGACCTGTTCTGAATAAGTTATATATCACAATACCATCACTTTTTCCTAGTAACAGAAAGCAAAAGAGGAGCCTTTTTTCTCTAATTTTCAAAGTTAAAGGATATTTTTATCAATATATTTTGAACTAGTATGTAATCTTGCAAAAAATAGCTTTACTGATATGAAGTAGAATTGAAAACTAACCAACACAATTAAAATCAGAATTTTGCAATGTTTATGAAACAGCTCTGCTTACAACTTCAAAACTGACCTATTAGCTGACATTTAGATGGAAAAGAAAAGTACTGGTATGTTTTGGCTTACAAATACAGGCTACTTGTATTAAAAATGAGGATTAAATAGGTTTGTTATTTATTTTATAGAAGATAATCTGTTCCAAAATCCAAAAGTAGTCTGATGAGCAACCACAAGCACAGTTAGGAATCTTCATAGGAATGTATCTATTGGCTTATTTGAAAAAACAACAGGCAATCCACTCCACCTAGTGGCTGTTCCTGAACAGTCTGAATTCTTATCAGTACATAATCTGTACTAAAAGAAGAACAAGACTGAGTGGTCATTTGCTATGTAAATGCTGTTGCAAAGAGATCTACTTAAAGAGCTATCAAACCAATTCAAACAACTGCAATTTCCAAAAAAAGCTAGCAAAAAAGTAATTTCAAGCTAGATTTATTATTTATGGCCTTTGTTAAAAAGGTATGCACATAAGTGATCTATAAGTGTTAAAAAAAACATTATGTACTTCACCTGACCCCTGGTTTTGGGGAGTGGGGGGAAGCGTGAGGTGTTGTTCTGTCAAAAATATCAGGATCCAAGAGAACTTAAAAAAAAATCTGTATCTGTTTTTGGCAAAGAAACACAAAGGCTCAAGCCAGAAATGATTTGAAACAGAAGGGTGAGTAAGAGGGGAATTCTGGGAGTTGTAGTCTTGTGACAGCTGAAGAGTTAATTTAATGTAAAATCACCCTTTTCCAAGTCTCTCTATGAAAGAATATAGACCTGCCCCTGAGGAGGAGGAAAGGCGAAAAGAACCATTAAAGAAAGACAGCTGTCAAAACACAGTCCTGAGGAAATAAAAAATGTGATATATTTAAAACAGCCCTGTCTTAGTTTTGTTTGATATATGAGGGAGTAGAGTAAAACTGATAGGCTTCCAAGATTTTATTACTCTAAACTGTAACAATAAAGAGAGTTTCTGGAATCCCTGATGCTTTTGTTTTTTGACCTTGCCTCCCTCAAAGAATTGGCATGTTCTTTCACACACATATCTACATAGTGCAACATAACAGAAAAGGAAACAGGGAGAAGCTGCAGTCAATGCTACATAATATGCCTGTTTTGATTAGACGAGTCTTTACTAATTGTTCAGATATTTGTACAACAATTCCCCTTATCCCATATGATTTCCACTTTGACTGAAGCTGACAACATTAAACTACCCAGGTTGGAGAAGGTTAAACAAGACATTATCACACAGCGAACAGATGTCAATATTGTTTAGTTGTGGATCTACTTACAGGTTGAGATTCAATTTGATTAGAATTCAAGAGAAGAATCATCTCTGGGCATATTCATGCTATTATTCTTAGCATGAATATGATGTTTTCTTTGATTGCAAATGACACAACAGCTTTATTCCAAAGGAAAAATTAAAAACCCCAAAGTTCCAGAAGAAAATCTCAGCTTCCTAAACCTTAAACTGGATCTAAAAGAATAGCTACATTTATTTCATTATATTATTTGTATACCAATTTTTTATTCCACTGAATATACTCAAAGGAGATAACAATAATTAAACTATGAAAAGAGTTAATAATCACTGCTAAAATGGGGTTGGCAAGTAATGAAAAAAGATCTTCTAGAAAACCCATCCTCGTCTTCATGAAACATACAAACCACCAAACATACAAATACACTATTGTTACTATACCACTACATATTATAATTATGCCAATACCGTATAATAAAGCTGCCAATCTCTGTAACCCACAAGGCCTCAGTTCTGCTACACTTAGCATAGCAATTCTGTGTCTGTACAACAGGAATGGGAAACCTATAATCACCAAACGTTCCCATAGCAAATAGTAAGGAATAACAGGAGCTGTGATTTAGCAACATTTAGTGACAAATTCTCTGTGCATTCAGGCATGGTAGCTGTCCAAATGCTGAACCTGGAGCTCAAGAAGAATTATCAGAAGAAAGTAGCTGCCACAGATTGCCTGCCCTTTAACAGCTCTGCACTGACTGACAACAGTTCATTTAGTGACAATCTGGAGTTACAACAGCATTGAAAAAAGTGACTTATGACCGTTTTTCACTCTTATGACCGTTGGAGCAACTCCCATGGTTATATGATCAAAATTCATACGTTTGGCAACTGATACATATTTATGACGGTTGCAGTGTCCCGGGGGTCATGTGATCCTCTTTTGGGACCTTCTGACAAGCCATGTCAATGGGGAAGCCAGATTCACTTCAGGACAGTGTTACTAATTTAACAACTGTGGTGATTCACTGAAAAACTCTGGCAAGAAAAGTCGTAAAACGGGGCAAAACTCAATAAATGTGCACTTGGCAACAGAAATTTTGGGCTCAACTGTGGTCGTAAGTCAAGGACTATCTATCTGTAGTTATGCCCAGAAAACTTAAGTAATATGACTGTGACTTTATTATGCATTAATTTCCAAAACAGGAAAAAACACAGTTGAAAGCAATTACAAGGAATCTTACCTTTTTTGCCCTCTGTCCTATATCGGGTGTTTTTGTAAGTAGCTTTTCAATCAAGTATTCCCTAGTCTGTAAAGATCAAGATTGTTATAATTAAGTCTAGCCCCAAGAAGCAGAAGCATTCATATTTATCTCGAATCAGGATTTAAATTTTACCTTTGCTTTTTGGAAGAATTTGCATTTTAAAAGTTCTGCTGCAGTAGGCCTGAAAGATTTAAAAAGGCAATTTAGAATATCATTCGAGCATTGTGTTAATGGACCAGGACTGCTACATGTTATTGAGAAAAGTCACCATTCAACATCCAGCGAAAAGTATTAAGAGTATATACTTGATTTCAATATCCTATGTTTTTCTTTAAAAGAAAAGATAATTAGTTTATATATAAGATCAAAACGATGAAAATGCCAGTTTTAAAAAGTGTTTGCTAATGTTGCTATCCTTATTAAAAAGTTGTTTAAACAATTTGTTACAAATTATGTCAACTGTTCCCAGGAGCCCTGGTAGTGCAGTGGTTAAAATGCAGTATTGCAGGCAAACTCTGCCCACAGCCTGGAGTTCGATCTTGATGGCGCTCAAGATTGACTTAGCTTTCCATCCTTCCGAGGGCCCAGATTACATTGTAAACTGCCCAGAGAGTGCTGTAAAGTGCTGGGGCAGTATATAAACTTAAATACTATTGCTATGTAGACTTATTTCTTTGAGAAAAATTCATATTTTGCCATTAATATAAATCCAATGTACCATTTTATGTGGAAGATAGTTTTAAAAAGAAAATAAAAGCAGCATCTCCCAACCGATTTACAGACAGTAAAAATCTCAGCTTAATAAATTTCATTTAATAAATTTCAGATGCAACTGATAAAATTTCCATCAATTGTCACTCTAAAACAACGGACAATCAATTGCATCAAAAGTAGTCAAGATGAGGCAGTTTGATTTACATTCAATGTATTTATTTATTTATCTGATTTTACCCCACCTATATTGTTTTTATAAAGAATTGAAGGTGGCAAATATACTTAATACTCTTTCCTCCTATTTTTCCTATAACAACCATCCTATGAGGGTTGACACATATGCATAAATTGCAGAAATATGTCATCATACCAATAATTTAAATCAGCATGAGTATCATACTTTTGGATTTAATGGACATTCAGAAGAAACAGGCACCTCTTTCTCAATTAGTTCATTAATCAAAGATATACACTACTGAAATTTAGTTATAATGATATTCTGTTAGCAACAGAATCAATATCCCTAATAAATCCATTAAATCCAAATAAATTCATTAAATTCATAAATCCAAATAAATTGCCCCTCCTATTCTGTATCCCACTCCAGCTATGTTATGGAGACCGAGGAAACTCCTTCACTGGAGATTAGAGAGGCAGGTTTACTGCTATAAATGATGAAAGAGAAAACTCAGATTTAGAATAAGTTTGTTTACGCAGTTTCAGAATTAGCCCAACTTTAGATGTGAAAAAGATGCTTATCTCAGTTTGAGAATTATTAAGTTCTTCTTCTGTCTAAAAATCATTTGTATCAAATAGGTAATTTGTCTATTAGCATAACAATAATTTCAGTTCCAAAAAGAGCATCAGAAACGGTGGAGACCAACAGATTGGCTCATCAGTGCTAAATAACAGTATGAAATATCTGATACAAGCATGAAACAGGAACAGAAATTCTCAATCATCAGCAACTCTCCTGAGCTCTTTAAGCAAGACTTCAACATAGTTATCCAGAAGCGGGTGGAAGATATGGACTAACTCTAATATATAGGTAACTAAAAATGTTTGTAAATCCTAGCAAATAATAAAATGTTATTTTAAATATTAATAAGCACCAATAAATTCTATATAATCCTCCATATTTCTTGGCGAAAACAGGATCAAACTTCTTATCCAAGAACTATTTTCAATCCAACTTCATTTTTAACATAAAGCATTGAGAATCTCTCTTCCCAGAGCAAGAATAGATTGCTGATTCTGAAAAAAAAAAATCAGCTTAATTTTGATCAGCCTTGTACAGACTTCAGCAATTGCACCATCTAGTGGCTAGAAAGCAACCACTAAGAATGGAATTATTTATATAGCTACAAGATAATGTTGATTTCTTCTTAATTGGGGGATGTGGGTGGGAGAGAGAGAGAGAGAGAGAAAGGATGGGAAAAATAAAGTATTATCTAGGGTTCTGATGCTCTTAATAGTCTGAAAGAAACCATTTCACACTACACAATAAGTAACGGTCTTTCTGATACTTAAAATAGAACTGGAAATCACTTTACTTGGTCATGTTAGCAGAATCATGAATACAACGCTTTTGGAATTTAAAATAAAGAATAGCAGATTTGTCAACATTAACAAGGTCTAATAAATAAATAAAAATGATTAGAATTATCGTGTTTATAGTTTTTTTTCTCTCTATGCTATTTTTTTTTCAATCCTATGCTGCAAGTAAGGAGCCATTGGTGCAGTTGACATCTTAACAAACACGGGTTCTCTAGAGCATTTCAGGCTGAAGTACCGAGAACATTTTATCTCTGGCCAAGCGATGGACCTTTGCTTAATGCTCATGCCCCAGGGATGTAGAGTTAATAAGACACAGCAAAAGGCAACTGGTTTAGAAATAAGTTTACAAAGAATCTCCAGAGTCGAACAAAAGAAAATCCGTTTCCCAAAAGATGTACATGTAGCTATACATTTAAAGCATACCGTGTTTCTCAGGAAACACGACCCATCTCAATAATAAGCCCAATCCTAATTTTTTTGGGGGGTGGGCCTAATATTATCCCTACCCTGAAAATAAGCCTGGGGGATGGGCATGGCCGGCACGAGAATTGGGGGGGAGCAAGTGTCCGGCTGCAGAGAGGGGCGAAAGTCATTCTGCACTGAAGCAGAGGCATTCTGAGCCTCCAGCGTATCCCAGGATTGCAATCCTGAAGATTTGGAATGGAGCCTTCTGCGTTACGATCCTGAGATAAACTGAAGGCTGGGAGTGGAGCCGTTTTCATGAAAGGCTGGAAAATGGGGAGGGAAATTTTCCTGCCTGTTATCCATTCCTCTTAGAACAGGACCCTGCAAGGCTTCTTGTGGCGTTGCGCTCATGAATGGCAGCCCCTCCATGAGCTTCATCACACCGGTGCAGCTGGCATCCTACCATGAGCAGCTGAGCCAGTGTATCCAAACTTGTGACAGTGCCACTGCTCGCATGCACAATGGCACAGCAATCCTTGAAGGGTTCTGTTTGAAGTGGCTGCGCCGATGTGACGAACCTCACAGCAATGCCGCCGCTCGCATGCACAATGCTACAACAAGCCTTGCAGAGTCCTGGGATATGCCGAAGGCTCGGAGTGGAGCCGTTTTGGCGAAAGGCAGGAAAATGCGGAGGGAGAAGCAGCTTGAGGAATGGATGACAGGCAGGAATATTCCCTTCCCCATTTTCCTGCCGTTTGTGGAAAAAGGCTCCATTCCGAGCCTTCAGCATATCCCATGACCCTGCAAGGCTTGTTGTAGCATTGTGCGTGCAAGCGGCGGCACAGCAATCCTTGCAGGGTCCTGCTCAAAGAGGCTATGCCGATGTGACGAACCTCACAGCAATGCCGCTTGCATGCACGCTACAAAAAGCCTTCCAGGATCCTGGGATATGCTGAAGGCTCAGAGCGGAGCCATTTTTGAGAAAGGCAGGAAAATAGGGAGGGAGAGAGAACTTGGGGAATAGATGACAGGCAGGAAAATCCCCCTTTCCCATTTTCCTCCTGTTTGCCAAAAACCCTCCATTCCGAACGCTGAAGTTTTGGAATTGAGGCTTTTTGGCGACCAGGGAGGAAAATAGGGAGGGGGAATTTTCCTGCATACCATTCTTCCCTCAGTCTGTGCTAAACTTGTGGAATAGTTCCTTTTGGCTGCTACAGAAGCGGCCTGGTGGAGAGGCAAAGCATGGGGCGCTCCTTTTGGGCACTAAAGCGGCCTGTTGGAGAGGCAAGGCCGTGGGGCGTTCCTTCGGATAGATGGCTGGGCGAGGCACATGGGGGAAAATTAAGACACCCCTCAAAAAGATGGCCTAGCTGTTTTTTCGGGGGTCTAAAAAAAATAAGGCCCCATCTTATTTTCTAAGAAACACGGTATATCGCACAAGAGGAAATCTAAGTGACTCAGTTCTGCCACAGAACCCTTTCTAAAAAGGGTATATGTCTTGTTTATTATTATTTATTGTTTACTATTATTCAGCTAAACTAATAAACCAACAGAACAGCTTTTCTGTCTTTAAATATATTATTCCAGAGACAGAGTGATGTCCGATAAAGCTGAGTTCATTAATAAATTACCTCAAGTAAAAGAGGCAGATTTTGCAGCTCCATCCTCCAAATTCTTTTCCTATAGCATAGATTGTGGGAAAATACCTTTTTCCATTTTCCGTATTTTTTTTTTGAATTATCTGCCTATTCCTCTAGCACAGGAGTGTCAAACTCAATTTCATTTGAGGGCCACATCAGGGTTGTATTTGACCTCGGGCAGTTGGGCCTGGGATGGCCCAAGTGCTCTGCCAGCAAAAACGGAGCTCGGAAGGACCATGCACTGGCAGACAATTTCAAGAGGCCATCGCAGCCGAAAATGGAGCTTGGGAAGGCCGCACTTGCCCCATCTTTGCTCCGTTTTCACTGGCTGACACACCACCGGTTGGTCCTTCGCTGTTTCCCGTGGGCAACCCCATGGGCCAGATCTAAGCACCGCATAGTCCGGATCCAGCCCATGGGCCTTGAGTTTGACACCCCTCCTCTAGCAATTCCAGACCCCTTTGGTAAATCTGATGTGATGTGTACACTGGTTTCTGGGGTGCTGTTATTCAGCACCTAGTGGCAACTGAAAAAAGGATGATAGGAAGCTATCTCTATTGTTAGCTTCATCGTTACCTCTTACTAAAATGGTAAGAAAATTAAGTATTTTGAAAACAGAGAAGGAATGATTTCTGAAGAGAATGATTTCTGATCAGATAAGACATTCCTTAATCATCTTCCCCAAGAATGAAATATTACAGAGTGTTCTATAATTACAGAGACCCTCTTGTCAAAGAGCATTTCTTCAATAATGAATTCATTAATACCTCTTTTAAGCACAGGGAAACATGAGGAGTTATTGATCACTTCAGACTCTGAGTTAGAGTGAATGATAAACCCATTGTGTGATGTTCTGATTCTTCTAAATGATTGTTGGCTTTTTCTGAACTTTTGATCATTTTTTGGTCTTTTTATTGTATTTTTGCTGCATATTATATGAGTTTCCCAAAGTCATAATACATTGAAGCAATCTATACATTGCATAAATAAAATAAGCATGTCCAATTATGTCACTCAGAAAAAACAAGGGTCAAGCAATCGGATGGACAGCTTGATCTCTCAGTGTCTTTATATAACTTAAGTAGAAAAGAATCTATATTTTATCATTTAAAATATTTATTATTTAAAACTATACCCTCATTTAAAAGCTTTGCCTCACTTTCTTACATCTCTCCTTTTTAAAAACGCCATACCTTTTAGAAGGGTCTTTTTGAAGACACAAGGAAATTAGTTTTCTAAAGGACTTGCCATATTTCTTGGTCATTTCTTTGTCTTCTATTCCTGTTTCCAGTGTCGGAGGATCGTTTTGCAATGTCAACATTAATACCTGTTTAAAAAAAAATTAGGAGGAGTCTTGGCCAAATAAACAATGATTTAAATCATGCTAAATTACTGTATTATGTAAAGAAGTCTAGACAATAATAATAGCGCATGCATAAACAAGTAGAAACACAAACATTCTTGACTCTGAACTACCATACCACTTTACAAAATATATACCAGGGGTGTCAAACCTGCGTCATCACGATCACAATTTTCCCCCCTTCACTAAAAGGGGGTAGGCATAGCCAGTGCATGATGCATTTGGCCTGTGGGCCATGAATTTGAAACCCCCCCCCCGATAAATATCAATCTGTTTGAAATTAGGTATGAAGGCCTAAATATAAATGGCAATTTCCGAAATTCAAAATAATCCTGAAGATTTAGGGAGTGGGATCGGTAATAAATAATAATTTTGCAACCTTCAATAACATGGAGTAGGAAAGATCTACAGGTAATCCTTGACTTACAACTGGTAAAAGTTACGATGGAGTCCCTAAAAGCTTCTTACGAACCAGTTTCCAAAGTTACAACATTTGCTTTCCTTAGTCACGTGATTGTCAACTCATAAAATATTTCTCTAGTCTTTTAGAGTTGCCAACAGAAAGGAAGGGGGGAGCAGTCTAGCAGCTGAAAACAGAAACTGCTTTCCAGGGATATTTTCATAGTTTCCAGGTGACCAAAGTTTCTGCCATGCAAAATACTAACTAGACAAGTATGATTGATGACTCTTGGCAATGGATTGTCCCATTGGAGAATATGAATTATGATACACCCAGAAGGTGGGAGAAAACCAGGGTCAAGGGTGACAATGAATGATGTGTCTCAGAGTTGGCTACACCCAGGCAGCACTGGTATGTCTTCCCCTAATAAATCTTCTTTGAACTTTGAAAATCAGGCTAGAGACTCATGATTTAACTGGGGGTCACTGCCAGAGCCCTGACAGTGATTTTATCTGGGGCACTCGATAAGCAACCACAGCCATTTGCAGCATCCCACAATCACATGCTGTGATATTCATACACATAACATAAATTAAATGCACCTGTCCTAACTCGGGCCAGAGAACTATAAGCATGTAGTACCCAGAAATACAGGTAATTCTCGATTTATGATCACAATTGAGTACACCATTTATGTTGCTAAATGAGTTTTGTCCCCATTTACCACCTTTATGGCCACAGTTGCTGAGTTGGTAACATGTTTGTTAAGTGAATCTGGCTTGTCCATTGGCTTGCTTGTCAGAAGGTCACAAAAGGTGATCACATTGCCCCAGGACATTGTAGCCATCATGAATATGAACCAGTTGCCAAGAATCTGAATTTTGATCATGTGACCATGGGGAGGCTGCAATTGTTCTTGCTATCAATCACCTTTTTTCAGTGCCGTTGTAACTTCTAATGATCATTAAACAAACTGTTGTAACTTGAGGACTATCTGTACCATTGTTTTTAAATCACAAAGGGTGGCAGCAACCATACCCCGCTCAAGAAAACCTTGTCTAAAAGTATCATTGGGATGGAAACAAAAATGGAGAAATGGGGCAGGAGGAAATCAACAACTTTTCACCCCTTACAGTTTATATCTGGCAGGAAGAAGGCATCGATAACCAGGGTCCTAAGCCATGTCCCAGCTATTACAAGGTCAGCATACACTTATGGTGCAGATTTCACTTGTACAAGGTCTAGATCCACACCTGAAAATTTAGTTACACATCTTTAGATTTCCATGCTTATTTTCCAACTAGGCTTACTTTCATCGGAGGGTATTTGTGGTAAGGTGCTGCTCCTGTGGCTAATTCAATAGCTGTTATTCCAAAGCTCCAGATGTCAGCCTTGAAGTCATAGCCTCTCACCTATCATAGAAAAACATAAAATGAGTTAATTTAGCAATGGTATATTGAATCAGTATATGATTATATACTGATGATTATATATGATATAGAGTGACGCGGTGGCTCAGTTGTTTAAGATGCTGCACTTGTCCGGCAGCCTGGGTTCGAGACCCAAGTGCCATGTGACGGGATGAGCGCCCATCCTTGCCTCAGCTCCCGCCAACCTATAAGTTCAAAAGCATGCAATTATAAGTAGATAAATAAGTAGCATTTCGGTGGGAAAGTAACAGCACTCCGTGATGTCATGCTGGCCACATGATCATGGAAATGTCTTCAGGTACACTGGCTCAATGGCCTTGAAATGTAGATAAGCACCGCCCCTTTGAGTCAGCAACAACTAGCGGTGTCAACCCTGAAGCAAAACCTGGGTGAGGCCATCTTATAAGCTTCGTGGTTGTCACAAGGCAGAGGGGGAGAAAGGGAGGGGGGATTTGATAGCTCGCCTTTTGCCATTGAAAAAAAAAGTTTTCTTGTGGGAACCAAGGTCATTCCAACAGGTGGCTAAGAGGAGGAGGAATGGAGTAACCAGGCAACCTGTTAGCACTACTATTGGACAATGTGACCAATGTGACCTGCCCCCCCCCTCCCCTTTGAAAGTGAAAAATTAATCCACTTTTGGTACCCTTGAAAGTCTCATCCAAGAGTCCAGTTGTGCCAGTATGATGTGTCCAATAAATTGTTCTTTGAAGAATTCACCTACCTCTGAATTCTGTTTTCAATGGGTACATTACTTGGAACACTGACAAGTGGACTAAAATCCACAGGGACTCCTTTACCTTTTATTTATATCACATAATAAAAATCTAGGTTTTATACCTGTTCCATGACTTCAGGAGCCATCCAACATGGAGTGCCAACAAAGGTCTTTCTTACTTTGTTACGGGTTACATCACCTCCTGTGGCTAAAAATGCACTCACTCCAAAGTCTAGGAAGAGAAAACACAGACATTCTTTTAGCATTCAATTCATTTATTGATTCCAAATATGAGGTTCCTGTTTAAGTATACAGCTTCAGCATGAGGCTTCTATTTAAATGAAGTGGTTAATTTAATGTTTTCTCAATAGGTAAAATGTTATGTAGGTTTTTAAAAAATGAGACATCTCTTCCATCTATGAATCATGTCTGTAAACATTTTTAGTCTCCTTCATAGCACTATAAAATACAAACAAGGGGCCTGTTTGTTTCACGCTAGCATTCCAGGTCAACATTCCCCTACACTTAGTTCAGAATGTAAAGACACTATTATTAGATCTGCACCAAAATTCCAGCAGGGTAGGAGCAAAAACAAAAAACAAAAGGCAGCCTGACATCTATTTTTACTTCAAATGTCTTATGAAGACATAAGATCAGAGGGAAAATGTGAACAGCCACGCAAGGCTTCAGGAGGGGGAGAAAAACTGATTAAAGGATCAAATGTTGCAGGGGAAGTGTAGCAACCGTGTGTGCGCAAATCAAGAAATAGCTAAAAGCATAACAGGATCAATCTTACAATGCGATTCTAGGCTAGATGGAATGTGTTATAATAGTGAACTAGATGGCTTTAGGAATGGAAGGAAATGGGTCACAGGCAAGAAATGGGAAAAAAAACGCCAAGTAGATTCCTACTATTGGGCAAAAATTGCCAATGGCAAAAGGTTCTTATAACATAGAGAACATTTGTGCACACGCTTGAATGCAAGACTCCCTATACCCATCAACGTGCATGTGTGGAGGAGAGCAGCACCATACTTGAATCATCAGCAGTGACCCCATTCTTACTCTTTTTGGAAATACATCTTGATTCTAAAGCTATAATTGCTGGTTGCCTATCACTACTAGAAGATTGTTTAGGAAGATTTGCCTCCCAGAAGAATGTAGATAGTGCTATACATGGTTCATACATAAATACTGCCATTTCTGAGATCAAGTCATGTGTTTATATAAAAGCAGGCATTCACTTGATGACAAAATACCAAATACAATATAAATCTGACATATATAAAGATGAACTCTCAAGAGCTGCGGTGGCAGTGGTTAAAATGCAGTACTGCAGGCTACTCTGCTAACTGACCGCAATTTGGCAGTTCCAATCTTAACCAGGCTCAAGGTTGACTCAGCCTTCCATCCTTCCGAGGTGGGTAAAATGAGGGCCCAGATTGTTGGAGGTGCAATAGGCTGACTCTGTAAAGCACTTAGAGAGAGCTGTAAAGCACTGTGAAGCGGTATATAAGTCTAAAAGCTATTGCTATTCAAGCTGCAGATCTATAATCAAACTTACTGTTCATTACCTATTTACTTATTTTTTTTCATTATACTTTTTGAAAGTGCAGTAAAGGCCATTTCAAGGTATGTGGTGCTAATTTGTGCTTCAAATTTGCATTATATACTTTCTTTCTGGGTTTTCCTAATGCTTTGTCCATGATGTTACTCTGAAGTGGGCTGAATCATTCACTTAGTCCAAACTAGAAGTGAAAGCTTACCAACTGGTAAAGATGGGACAGGATGTTATGATCAGAAGATATCATATATGGCCTGTGTGAGTTCAAGCCCAAGCCTTGGTATTTTATTAATCCCTGAATGTTTTGGTGTCTGAGAATGATCTCTTTGGCTATCTTTGGAGGTGCAGTCCTTCTCTAATGAAGTGGGAAGATAATGCATTTTTGTCCTATTCGTGAACTACTTGTAAACAGCAGTCTAGGTTCAACAGATTCATCTAACAGGGTTCTTATATTCTTCTTTAAATAATTTAACTATACCTCCAGAACATCTGCACCCATCTTAAAATCATATAACTCTCCTATGTTCAGACAATCTTTTTTAAAAAGGATCCAAGATACACAATTAAAATTACTTATTTTAAACAGGAGGATAGTTGTAACAAATATCGTGTTTCTCATATAATAAGGCCGGGTCTTATTTTTTTTTGAGCCCCGAAAAAATGGCTAGGTTGTCTTTTCAGGGGTGACTTAATTCCCCCCCTTGCATCTTCGGGCGTGTGGGTGACGATGGCTTGGATGTTGACCTCGGCATTGGTGGGGCACTTCGTATCGGGGTCAACGCAGGCAGCACCATATCCAAGTGTGCAACAAAAGTACTTCCTAACGGCAAGCCCCCCCACCATTCCCCCCCATTTTGCATGTTTTAATATAGGCCTTAATTTGGAGGGAGGGGCTTAATTTCATTTCATACCAATAAAACATGCTGGGACTTCCTATTGGGGGAGCCCGTATTGTTGGAGACACAGGGTAGAATTTTACAACTCCTTGCTGTGAGCCAAGACATATGAGTTATGCATATCAATATGAATCCTGGTCTTAAACTTGCAAAGAAATAATGAAGTCATTTCTCTTAGCAAATTTTTTTTTTCAAAACCACAGGAATTATTTGAAGCTAGTAATGCTTATATAATATTCAAAAACAATCACTTCTTAATAACTGAACACACTATGTCAAAGCATTCTTTCCATTCTATATTAATGTGCAATTTAATTCTCTTTAGTCCCAACAATTTGGATGACACAACAAAAGTCATAAATCTAAGTGCTAGTCTACATTTATTACAGCAATTATTTCGAGCTTGCAATGATACCATTCATAAGTTAAAATATCACTAGCAACTTACATATCCGGGAAGGGAAGGGAAGGGAAGGGAAGGACAGGGAAGGACAGGACAGGACAGGACAGGACAGGACAGGACAGGACAGGACAGGACAGGACAGGACAGGACAGGACAGGACAGGACAAGACAAGACAAGACAAGACAAGACAAGACAAGACAAGACAAGACAAGACAAGACAAGACAAGACAAGACAAGACAAGACAAGACAAGACAAGACAAGACAAGACAAGACAAGACAAGACAAGACAAGACAAGACAAGACAAGACAAGACAAGACAAGACAAGACAAGACAAGACAAGACAAGACAAGACAAGACAAGACAAGACAAGACAAGACAAGACAAGACAAGACAAGACAAGACAAGACAAGACAAGACAAGACAAGACAAGACAAGACAAGACAAGACAAGACAAGACAAGACAAGACAAGACAAGACAAGACAAGACAAGACAAGACAAGACAAGACAAGACAAGACAAGACAAGACAAGACAAGACAAGACAAGACAAGACAAGACAAGACAAGACAAGACAAGACAAGACAAGACAAGACAAGACAAGACAAGACAAGACAAGACAAGACAAGACAAGACAAGACAAGACAAGACAAGACAAGACAAGACAAGACAAGACAAGACAAGACAAGACAAGACAAGACAAGACAAGACAAGACAAGACAAGACAAGACAAGACAAGACAAGACAAGACAAGACAAGACAAGACAAGACAAGACAAGACAAGACAAGACAAGACAAGACAAGACAAGACAAGACAAGACAAGACAAGACAAGACAAGACAAGACAAGACTCGACTCTTTTTTGGTAACAACTTGGAACTATAATGCTAAAGGACAGACTAATTTATAGTAGTTTGTCTTCAACTCTTAGCTGCTGGGTTGACTTCAAAGTACTATTTCAGGCTTTTGATCATGAGTCCTCAAAAAGTATTAGGAATTATTGCCAGGATTCTCAGGCTGTCTTATGCTCTTAAGGAACTGTCACATTGGCCGACGGATGCAAAACGTTTGTAAAAAGGACACAGCGGACGAGAAAACATTCCATCCATTGTTATCCACTCTCAAAAGTGCCCCGAATTTGCATAAGCAGAGCGGACAACAACGGAAAGGAACGGACGGGAGGAGGACGTAGCCAGGATGGAAAGCGATGCTCCACGGAAGCCTAGCGAATGGAAGCGGATGGCACATCCGCAGGGCTTCCGGGGGAGCACAGCGAAGGGGATGGGCAGCGGAAGGAGCGGATGCAGAGCGGATAGACGCGGATGCAGAGCGGAAGCCTAGCGGATGCGTAGCGGATGCAAGCATTCACTGCGCATGCGGGAGGATGCATTGTATCAGCCCCGCGGATATAAAGGGAAAGCAGCTCGCAAGCAGGTCACCATTCAGAGGAAAGACTTGCGCCAGACACAGCTCCAGCCAGCCAGCCAAACCAGCCAGCAAGCCAACAACCATGGGAAGAAGAGAAAGTCTGTGGCATCTGCTGCCAGCCCTGGCAAGAGGGAAAGGGCCACCCCCCACCCCTGGCCCTGACTGCTTCTGCTGGGGCTTCTGCTGCTCGGGCTGACTCTTCTGGTGCTGGAGCTCTGCTGGCACTGCTCCTGGGCTGGGCTCGCTGGTGCTTACTCTGCTGGCACTGCCTGACTGTGCTTCTGCTGTGCTGATATCTGCTGGTGCTTACTCTGCTGGCGGCTTGCTCCTGGTGCTTGGTGCTTACTCTAGCTGATGCTGCTCCTGTGTCCCTGCTGGTCCTGCTGGTGCTCCTGGTCCTGCTGGTCCTGCTGGTGCTTACTCTGCTGCTGGTGCTCCTGGTCCTGCTGGTGCTCCTGGTCCTGCTGGTCCTGCTGGTGCTTACTCTGCTGCTGCTGATCCTGGTCCTGGCTGCGTGCTGCTGGCGCTGCTGGCCTTACTCTGCTGATGATGATCCTGGTCCTGCTGGTGCTGCTGCGGTGCTGCTGGTCTGCTTTTGCTGCTACTGTGTTGTTGCTGCTCTTGCTGGTGGTGGTGTGGAGAAGCAGCCCCTACAACCTCAAAAGCCCTCTGATGAGGGCCATATGGCCATGCCAGAGGGAGGAAGAGGCATACGTGTGAACGGCGAAAGGAGGCAATACTCCATCGAAGAGGAACATGAGGATGAGGGTGCTGGAATGGCTTAGGGAGAAAGTATCTTTGGCAGAAGGGACACAGGCTCTATCGAGACACCAAAGGAAAGCCGGCTGCTTGGAGAGAGAAGGCAGAGAGCCTGGGCTACACTTCGGAGGTGCTCCTCGGCTGGTGGAAGCACATGCACACCTTGGTATGGGAAGCTGCACCTCAAGAAATCTGGCCAGGCCACGGTCAACCTGACGGACCCGAGAGACCTATGTGATGGCCGAGTGCAGCTTCTGGAGTGTGAGATCTGCAACCGAGGAGCAGCCCCCTGACAACACTCTCTCTCAGGCAGCCCCGAGAGAGCCAGTCCTCTTCTGGCCAAGAGTCAGCTCCTGTGTTCAGGCAGGTATTTGTGGAGCATGCCACGACGGAGCACCCCCCGACAGCTGCACTCCCGTGGCAGAGCACATGGAGGACCCCGTGATGTAGTGGGAGCAAGGAGAGGGCACTTCCATCAAAGACCAACCCACATCCACCCCAGCTCCACCTCCACAGAAAGCAGCAAGAGAACCAGACCGGAGGGGCAGTAAGCCACACTCCTGCTGGAGATCAGGACACCATCAAGAAGCACATAGATCTCCTCTCTCAGCCTGTACACACTGACGTACCATCCTCCAACCGCACCCTTCCTCACCTATGTCAACCAGACCCTCAATGGACATGTCCGAATCACAGTACCAGATGATAAAGCACAGGATCACCAGTCTTCGTCACAACCCTCCAGACCCAGCTGAACCTGCTCCCCCAGTCCAGGCCTGCTCCTCCACCCCAGGTGATGTCACTGCCCTTCCAAGGCTTTCCACAGGCCCTCACCTACCAACGCTACGGCTACAGGAGCTCCAGCAGCACAGGCAGCCCTTCCCAGTCCAGGCATAGGTACATCGGACGCCACCGGTCCACGCGATCCACCACGCCACCGATGCATCCACGCCACAGATACCACCCATCACAGAATGCACCCACGCCTCACCTCGCTCAGCTGCAGACCAGGACAGCCCCACTACACTGCCCTTCCTCACCCCACAGCCAAGCCCGAGCCGTCAGAACATCTGGTCATCGGTATTGGTCTACACCCCATGTCCTGGCAGGAAGGGGCCTCAACATCACAGCTGAGCCATCTCTCTGGAGCTTCCTCCACACACCGTCCCCTGTTGTCCTCTCGGGGCCAGGCCCCCAATGACGCCTCAGACGCAGTCACTCCAGCAGCAGCACCTCCACAGCACCTGGACCCTTCATACCCTGAAGACTCGGCCATGCCTCAGAGTGACCAAGGAAGAGTGCCAGACTGGCGCTACCTGTTGACTTATCTTTGCTTAAGCAACACTGGGGTCATTTCTTTTACACGCTTGTTATTAATAAAGATTATCTTTGCTTCACACACATTGCTTCATTTAATTATTAAATAAGAAGTCTGGGTGGAAACTTTTAAGAAATTGGTTAGAAGCCTTTGCATGCTTGTGGGATGGGTTAAGATAGCAGTGGGATGGGCAGGGATACCTTTGGGAAGGGTAATAGCTGCTGGAATGGGCAGGAATACCTTTGGGGTGGGTAATAGCTGTGGGATGGGCAGGGATACCTTTGGGATGGGTAATAGCTGTTGGGATGGCAGGATACCTTTGGGGATGGGTAATAGCTGTGGGATGGGCAGGGATACCTTTGGGATGGGTAAAATAGCTGTGGGATGGGCAGGGATACCTTGGGATGGGTAATAGGTGGGATGGGCAGGGAACCTGTGGATGGATAAGCTGTGGGATAGATAGAGCCTCCAGTGCAAGGATAGTGGGACTGTATGTTCCACCCTCCCAGGTGCCACACCTTTGCCCTTATTATCAATAACAATTTAATCATTGATCCACGCATTTCAACATAAAACAACTCTTATTTAATGCCCTGTTCCATTGTAGGCCCACTTGACATACATGGCCCAATCTCATCAGTGTGATGAGACAGGCTGAAGGAAGCATCCATTAAGCATCTATCATCCTCTCTTGCCATTCCACGCACCAGTGTTTCAGGAGGTTGTCTGCTCTTCCTTCACATGAAGCTGTACTGGGCCTTGCACATCCACAGTGTCTATCAGGTTTCGCCCTTGCCTCCATTCACCAGGCTCAATGTCCCCATTTGCCTTGTTGGAGCTCCACAAGCCTGTTCTGCAACACTGGGTAGCGGGTGCGCATTGAGACTGTGCAGGATGCAGCAAGCTTCCACGATCCTCCTCACAGTCCTGGTGTGATACTGCATGGTGGTGAGAGTACTGGAACCTGTTGGCCAGGATGCCAAAGGCGTTCTCCACCACCCGCCTTGCCCTGGACAGCACTGTAGTTGAAGATCCTCTCTTCACGGTGAGGCATCTGGAGGTGTAGGGTCTTCAAGAGGCTAGGTTCTGAGGGAAAAGGCGTCATCCCCCATGATGAAGATGGGCACATCTTGTGTGTCGTTGGGCAGGGGGTCTGGATTCTGGGAAGCCAGGTGAGGTTGCGTTCCAGCCCTCCTTGAGGTCACTGGTGTGTATAACGGGCATCTGAAGATGACCCGTTTCCTGAAGCATCGCATGTACATGAACTTGTAGTCAGCATCGACCATGGCGAAGAGGATGATGCTGAGAAGGCCTTGTAGTTTGTGTACATGGACCCTGACTTGGCTGGAGCTTTTGCAGCCACGTGCTTCCATCTATGCGATCCAACGGTGTGGGGGAAGTTCCACTTCTGATACCACTGCTCTGCAACTTTCTTCCAGCCTTCTTCAGTCGGAGGGGCACTGGAGGACTCCCCAGGTATTCTTCGATGATGGCCTGCACCACTTCTCTGACCAAAATGCCTGATGGTGTTGTGTACCCTCCAGCCGTACTGCATGCTCCTGTACGTGGTCCCTGAGGCCAGGTGGTGCAGAGTCAGTGCCACCTTGAGCCCAGGGTCCAGGCTGGGCCGGAAGTTGGTGCTCTGCTTGGTCAACCTGGGTCTCAAGCCGCTCCAGAACTTTGTCAAACATGGCTGCGGGCATCCTCATGAAGTTCTGGAATGCATGAGGGTCTTCGTTCCTCAGCTCCACCATCAGCTTTGTGTACAGTCCGTACTCTGCTCTTCTGACCATCCATCTTCGGACCCAGACACTTCGTTGCCGCCTCCTTTTCTTCACGTTAGAAAAGGGTAAAGAGCCTGTAGATGGCTTCGCACTGTTGTGAACGATGGTGGCTACCAAAGGATGTGTGACGATCCATGGTGGAGATGACTGGATGCTGTGGAAGAGCAAGTGCAAATGAAGGCTGAAGAGGTCTGCACCGCAGGGCTGCTGGACTGAATGTGAGATCCAGGTGAGTTCCTCCCCCTTTTTATAGGAAAATATAGGTTTCCGCTCGGGTGTCCTTTTTTGCATCCCTCTAGGCATCCTGCAGACATCCTAAATATCCGAGATAGGTCCCTCTTGCGAATGTTTTTTCCATTTTAATGCTTTGTATGTGAGCTGCATCCGCTTTCATCCTTTCTCCATCCGTGCTACTAACGCTGCATGTCCGTTTTCGTGTCCTTTTCGCTTCCTCCCTGTGTCCGTTTTCCGCTGGAGCGGATGTGAGTTGCGCGGATGCGCAGCGGATGGCCTATGGATGCCTAGCGGATATAGCGGACGCGTAACGGATGACGACGGATGTAGAACGGATGTTCCCCGTATGCATTGCTATGCAGAATGGACGCGTTGGATAATTTATCCGCTCAAAAATGTTTTGGTGCAGCTCAAAATTTTTGAGCGGATGAAATCAACACGACGGATGCTGGCGGATAGAGAGATGAAAAACAGAGGCAGTGAGTACAGAACGGAAGCATCACGTTAACCAACGGATGGCAAGTGTTTCTCTCCATTTACATCCTCTTTCCATCCATTGGTGCAGTGTGACAGGGATTTACAATCTGACCTACAAGATGTGTCCCTGAAACATTTAAAGCTGCCTTCCGATTGGTTTAAGCTGTACATTCCTGCCCTCTTACCAGCATTTTAAAGGTTGTATAAATGTAGTGCTCACCTACAGCCACTAAAAAGTAAATGCACAATCACTCACGTACATTACAAAATGAAACAGTCCCAATTGTTCATATTTAACAACATTAAACCCATAGGAGAGACACAAATTATTTTTGGTGGGGGAAAAAAGCTATTTTTTTGACAAAAAAAGGGCAATTAGAAGAGGGATAGTTTTAAATGTCTGCAAATATTTTTAATATGTGGCAAATATTTTTGATTTCACCATCCCTCGAGAGTGTTTTGGGGGATCTTCAGGGGTCCTCACACCACATTTTAAAGAAACACTGAGCCAGAGGAAAAATATGCAATCTTCTATAGAAATGATGAGTGACACTGTTTTCGGTAAATACAACTCACTTTCACTGAATGCAGCATTTTTATCAGGGCCTTCTTCTGTTCAGTCACCTCCAACGAAATCCCTCTGTTATACAATCCCTTCAACTGTCTAAACTCTTTGTAACTTGAAACAAAGCTATAGCGATTTAAATACTCACATGCTGTTTTGAAGAGCCAAGCCCTCATTAAATAACAGAGTTAAAAATCTAACAAAAATGATTTGTCAACAGCAAACCAAGCATTGGATCCAAGATTATTTTGAAAGAGAAGAATGAAAATCACTTAATAGCTCTTTTTATAATATATTTCCTTCATCTGTCAATCACAGTTCTGGTTGAGATGTTATCATTACTAATTCAAAATTGTATTTTTATTTGAGCTTTATTTTCCAATACAAAATAAATTGCCAGAAATTGCAATTATTACAGGATACATGCACAGCATGCTGTAAAGCTAAATAATAAGATACTGTACATGCCTTGATGGGCAAAACAATAAAAATATTTTCAATTTATTAGCAGGCCTTTTTCTACTTTCAATCAAAATAATGGTTCTTTTTGGATCTTTATATCATGGCTTGTGTCTAGGCCAGTTTGCTGTAGTGATTAAGGTACCAGGCTAGAAACAGGGCGATGGTGAGTTCTAGTCATGCCTAACCAGCCATGATATAACCATGGCACTAACCAGCTGGGTGACCTTGGGCCACTCAATAAACTTTAACATTTTGCCTAGTTCAACTGAAATATTAAAAATATGGTTTCTTGTTTTCTCTGAAATGGGAAGTTAAGATCCATAAAAGCTTCCCCTAACATGTCAGAAATGCAGACAAAATCCTCATATTCATATTACAGTTTAAGCAGAAGTATTTACTGTACAAACCAAGAGAATGAATGAAAATACTTTTAGCATTTGAGGTCAGTCAGCTGTGTGAGGAAAAATAAGATGATAGAACTAAGGGGGGAGGACATACAATTTTAGGTATTTTTTAAAAAAGGGAATCACTCCTTGATTATGGCAGCATACAAATATGAGAAATAAATGACTCTGGTTTGGTACATATTAAGCTGCCATGTGATTTGTATTATTTTGCTTGAACAAATTTTGTGTGTTTACCCATTATGGTTTATCATTATTTTTTAATCATAACAGGCCATTGTGGCTTATTTAATAAAGAATCCTGAACTGAATTTTAACAAAATGTTATGGTGAACTAGGCAGCCATCAAGCTGATGGCACAGGTCACAACTACAAGCTTCAGGTCATTAAGATTGAAACTAATGTCTTAGTATCGGGATAATTTTGTGATGGTTCCAAGTCAGGAACTGCAATGCTGGTACACTGATTTTTATTGTTCCAGAATTAAAACTCAACACCTTGCCAAAGTTTTTAATACTTTATCACTTTTACAAACGTTAGGCTATGCGTGCTATGCAATGCATTATTTAAACAAACCACAGATTTAAGACTATTGAAATCTGAATTCTTTGCCAAGGTGCCAAGTCTGTACCTTTCTTTTTGCTAAGAAAAAAAGGGGTTTCATAAACTTTCTGATATTTTGTGATACTGTGACTCTTTAAAATACTCAAATGAATTTGTGTGAAATTCTCTCCATGAATTAAACAATTGCCTTCACTGGCTGATAGCTGGTCAATAAATAAGCAGACCACTCACTTTTAATAATTGATTTTTAATCTATACACTAAATAAAACAATGAGATCCATAGAGCTTTATAAAATAAATATATATATTTAATTGGAAACAAGTCAAAAGAATCCCAGTAAAAGGAGTAGGATTCACACCTTAATGCAGAAGATTCTCAAAGTGAATATAACAATAAAACCAGAAATTTTTCTTTTGCGTTAAATGGAGAAAGACTTGGAAAAAATATGGAACTTTGATGTTATAAATTATATGTTGACAGCAGCAAGATTATTTTATGCACAAAAATGAAAGGACACTTTGATTCTCAGAATGGATGAATGGCTGTAATAGCTTGTAAGAGTTAGTAGAGATGGCCAAATTGACTGCTTTAATTAAAGAAAAAACATAATTACTTTTGTTTCTGCTTGGAAACTGCTTCTGGACTTTGTGCTTGCGGTGGAAAGAAATGAAACTTTGATTTTGGGTTTTACCAATTAGATAGGTTTGTTATTATAGAAATGGCTAGTTCATACGATTTATGTAAAGGTAAAAAATTGAGTATTATTCTACTTTACTGCACCAAAGCGAGTTGGAAGTCAATCTTTGAAAGAAAAGTCTTTCTTTTCCCCCTTTCCCTACACTTTTCTCTCCCCTCTTTTCTTACTATTTTCTTTCGTATTTTTGTATTTTACTTTATAAACTAATTTTTTTAAAAAATAAATTCTGTATAATTTAAAAAACACATTTTGATGTAAGCAGGAGATTAAATATTAGATTGTATTTTATCATGTTGTATTATATTATGCAATTTATATTGCATAAGCTTAAAATTGGGGTTTTGTTTTGAACACAGTCATTTTCATTCACGGAATTTCCTTGCCTTAAAACATTGCAGAGTACACCATGTAGCATTGCTTTAAGCTGCTTTATTTTTCTCTCTCCCAGCATTGATACACTGTGTGTGATTTGCAGCTGTCACCCGTTCTCCCTTCTCCACTGTTGCATTTCCCTCTGCAGAATGAATGTCAGATCTAATTAAGTGGTAAGGCTCTTTTGCTTTTTATATGATTTTTTTTTACGCCTCCAAGTCAGTGTTAACTCCCAAACTAGTCCCTGCAGTTTTCTTAGCAAGATTTTCAGAAGTGATTTGTCACTGCCTTCTTCTTCCTACAATTGACTGACTGAGCCAAGTAACTTACACAATTTTGTGCCTAAGGCAGGAATAGAACTCCCAGCATCCCAGTTTCCAAACTGATGCTTTAACCACTACCTCAAAATGGCTCTTCTTTGTGCATAATTACTCTGCTAAAAAGGACATGTGGGTTCCATCCAAGGCTCTGCAACCTCATATTGCTTTGTGTTTAGCATATATCAAAACCAGGAGTGGGATTTTACCGGTTGTTACGAGACCCGATAGTTCAGAAAACTGGTAAAATGGATTCCTGGCTGTCCCTGCCCCTCTTCGCCCGCTCCTCTGTTCCCTGCCCGGTCAGTCCTTATCATGCATGTGCAACATCGCACGCATGCGTGATAATCACTGACAGCATTCTCCCCCGCCCGTCCCCACCACTCCTTATTGCGCATGTGTGCTACATCTCTTCTTGCCTTTTCTCACCCGCTGCCATCGCTGGCTTGCACAGCAGCAGCAGCTACAGCCAGCCATTGCTACCTGCCTTCTGCCACCCTGCCTGATCTGGGTGAGTGAGGGCTCTGCAAGCCCCAGTTGCCACCACCGCCAGCTGCCCTTGCCTGGCTGGCCGGCCTCCCCAGGCCTGCCTGCCTCCCCTGGCCACTACTGCTGAAGACACGGATCAGTGAGACCTCCAAGTAAGCCCCGGTCACCTACCTGCCACCATTGCCAGTCCCGGTTGAGTCCTGATGACTTGATTGCCAAGCTGCCCTCGCCGATGCAGCCTGCCTCACCTGACCGCCATGTTCCCCCCGTGGCCCACTGTACCGTTGCTGCCTGGTCTTCTACCACCAATTGGTAAGTAAGGAGGCAAGCAAACCCCACCTGTCACCTACCTCCTCCTGCCGTCGCCAGCCCCATTTGAGTGCTGATTCCCAGGCTCCCCAGCCATCCTTGCCACAGCAAGCTCCAAAGACTAGTCCCAACCAAGGACCCCGACGTAGCTGGCCAGCCAACTTGCCTGCCTAATTTTTGGTAAGTTGCCTTTTAAAAATTCTTTATATATTTCCTTATTTATTTAGTATCTGTTTTGTTTTTATTAATCATAAAAATAGAACAGACACTAAAAACATAAATTAATGCATAAATGAATTTTTTTTGTTACACAACTGTTACTGTTACATGTTGACACTTAAGTTTTTCAAACGGAAGTACCAACATGTAACAATAGTAAAATAATTTTTATTTATGTATTTATTTACATTTTTAGTATCTGTTCTGTTTTTATGATTAATAAAAGCAAAACAGATACTTAAAAAATAATTTTAAATAATTTTGAGTAATTTTTAGTGTAGGTTTTGTTTTTATTAATCATAAAAACAGAACAGATACTAAAAACAAAGATAAATACATAAATAAAAAAAATTATTACATTACTGTCACGTACCACCGAGCCATGCTCACCCGGTCACACAACCACCAAGCCACGCACAGTCGGTCTTTTGTCCACCAAGCCATGCCCAGTCAGCAAGCCATGCTCACCCAGTTACATGACTACCAAGCCTAGCCCACAAATTAGGCCACGCCCACAGAACCAGTTGTTAAGAAATTTGAATCCCACCCCTGATCAAAACAGGTAACTCTGCTCAGAAACCAGAGTGAGAAAGGCACAATTCTTTTATCTATTGCCCTGAAACCCATATGTGTGGAGAAATGGAATTCTAGAACGCAGATCAGCAGCCACGCTGAATTAATTCGGAAGTAGTTTATCAAAGGAGAAAAGGTTGAACTGCCAATGCTTTCCCTATAAACCAAAAGATTTTTCATGTCATCAAAGCAGTGTTGGGAATTACACACAATGCTGACTCACTGCCAGAAGAATCAAAGCTGCTGACAAAACAGATTCTTCCTCCTCTTCTACACAGCATATACAACTTCCAATCTGCTCTGGCACCATAAGTGGGGAGGAGCACCAGAAATAGATAGCAGGAATCCTATTTTCTGAGATTGAGCCCATAGTATTGTATGTTTTGCATGTCAAAATAAGCCAGACACAGAGAAAGTTTTTTTTCCCCTCATGCCATCACTTTGCTCAAAACTTAATTCCCACAGCACTATCTTATGCCTAAGTATATTACTATTATCCTTATCATCTTTTCTACTATCATCACTGATTGGTCTTGTTATTATGATTATTATTACTCGGTTGTTTTGCATGTACACTGAGAGCTTCTGCACTGAAGGCGAACTACAGATTAAAAGAGTTGGAAGGGATCTTGTAGGTCAGTTAGTCCAACCCCCCCGCCCAAGTAGGAGACCCTACACCATTTCTGACAAATGGCAGTCCAATCGCTTCTTGAAAGCCTCCAGTGATGAAGCTTCCACAACTTCCGAAGGCAAGCTGTTCCATTGTTTGATTATTCTCACTGCCAGTGAGAGTGTGTGTCTCACTGTCAGTGAGAGACAATGAGAGAGAAAATTATTTGTGTCTAATCACATTTGGCCAAATAAAGTATTCTATTCTATCCCTATTTAATTTACATGGCATTCTCAACCTTCAAAGTATTTCATCATTTTCTGCAAATCAGTAACAAATAACACACCCAGAAATGGGAATACTACAGTTGTCCATTCTGAAGGAAACATTAATACAACACAGCATGCCCCCCCCCCCACACCAATAAATGGAGGTGAACTATCAACTGAAGTCTTGGCAGCTGACACTACTAGTTGCCAATCTACTTTTATTTTTGTACTAGTTGTCCTCTAGAAGTTTCTGACTTGTCAGGTGAGAAAAATAAAAACTGTAGTTCAAACTATGGAGCACAACAGATTGGGAACAACTGTTGTTTCTTGAAAGCTTGATACATTCCATTAAGGAAAAAGAAACCTAACTGTTGAGGAAAACTGAATGCTTAGCCTACAGTTGATTATCAAAACACCCTTAAACTTAACAAATTATATCCATTTAATTCGTAAATGAGATCTCATGGAATATCTCAAATTTCCCATCACACATTTTGAACATTTAACAATAATGATGATTACCTGCTATCTGTACAGAGCCATCCTCTCCCAGAAGAATATTACCAGCTTTTAAATCTCTAGAAAAAGGAATAAACAAAAAAAAGCATTTAAATTCAGATGAGATGGGAGAGGAGGAGGAGGGACAGGAGGCCTGCTGTGGAACAATACCACAGAATGGAATTTAAAACTTTCTGGTTCCACAATCTCAGATAATTTCATTTTAAAAGATGGCAAATTGAGGGGAAAATATGTTCTTCCAACTTACAAAAAAGCTCATTGTTCATTCTTATGCGAGCCGGAAAAGCTCTGCTGCACTTCAGACCACACTGTTTAGCTTCCTTATCTCATAGAAGACTACTCTTATTATATTCACCCAGCAAATCAAGGGTTGCAGCTAGCTATGCATCAATCTATTAATTAATCAATCCCCATTTGCTATTTGTGCATGAGGGAAAGAAATGGAACCAAAACAATTGTCAAGACAAGAAACTTCTATCCTTTGCCGTTTCAAAGAGAAAGCAGCAATTTTTCTGCCATCTCCCCATCAAAACAACAGATCAAAAAGAGTATGAGCATACCCTTTGACAGGCTAATAATAATTGCTAACATTGGTGGGATGATCTTGTGAACGGATGGAGCATTATCAACTAAGTGGTTAATTTAAGATTAGGATTTCATATCTCCTCTTATTGCATTGCACAACTATAGCAGAATTTACTGGGTAAGTTCCTTCCCAATCAAGATTAGATCAGAGTCCTTTGGCTGATCATACCCCAGCCTTCTAGTCTTGCATTTATTTATTGATTTAATCAATTTATATAGTCATCCCAAGTTAATAGAATTAATAATGAAACTTTGCATTCTCGATTCACACAGAATGAAGCAACATGATAGTACCTGTGGATTTGTCCATTTCTGTGTAGATAGTCTAAACCTTCCAAAACTTCTTTCAGAATTGTGGCTATTATTGATTCCTCGAGCACGCCACTCTTGTGCTCTCCTCTGCTCACCACATATTTTATTATATCCAGCATTGAGCCTAGAGAGAGAGAAATTACAGATGAAAAATAGAATACCAATCTCTTTCTCTTACAGTCCAAGATTCATTATACATATTTAGGTTGCTCTAGATTTCAACCTAAATTTTCTGAGACCGAGAGAATAAGTCTAGAAATCAGGTCTCCAAACTTGGCAACTTTAAGACTTGTGGACTTCCAATTCCCAGAGTGGCTGAGGTATTATGGGCGCTAAAGTCCACAAGTCTTAAAGTTGCACGCATTTAAAATACACAGACACATCAACAAGACTGAGTACATGAAAAGGCATAGAAAACTGGATCATAAAATCATAGGTTCAAAATGTGCAACAAAACTATAGGAAGTATAAAAAATCTGTAATTAAATTGACTGATTGCTTCAGCAGCCCACTGCTGCTGTACATGCTTTCATATGAATTTTTCTTAGAGGTAACTGCATTTAAAAATATCTGACAGGCAACATAACTGTCAGGTCACAAGCAATATATACATTTTCCTGACTGAGAAACTTGAAAGAAATTAGACTGAATAAGAAGAGGCCATGTAGACTACCAAAACTAATCCTCTGTTTAGAAATCTAACTTAAACGATTCTTGGTAGGTGATTACCCAGGATTCATATGGACATATTCAATGAAATTCAGGAGCACTATAAAGTTTGTTCTAACATTCAGTCAGAATTTGCCTCCTTGCAATTTGTTCTGCTTTTGGAGATTTTTAAAAAAACACCTTTTTTCCTACATTTTTTCTTTGGGTACTTGAAAAATGTTTATCACATCCTCCTTATTTTTCTCTTCTCAAATTAAACATCCCATTGCCAGTGTCTCTTCTCATAAAATTTAGTTGCATTTCTGATGGTCATCTTTCTTGTCCTTTTTTGCATATATTTTGTTTCCCTCGATGATTATTTTCTGAATTGGAAGCTATGATGCAGTCCAACATGGCAAATGCCTTGTTGCAGCTACATCACACTGCTGACTCATATTCAGCTTGCAATGAACCACATTCCAGCTTTTTTTTTTTCACCTTTACTATTACCAAGCTAGCACCTCCCGTAATGTTGCATTTGCTATCCAGTTCCTAAGTGAAGATCTTAGAATTTATAATATTTAAATTTTACTCTATTATTTGTCCACCTTTTTAAACAATTGAATTTCATTTCTGTGATTTTAACCTTCCAAAATTGCTTCGGATTTCACATTCATTAATTAACTCCTGTTTTGAATCGTCTGCAAGTTCGATGAGTGATCAGTAAAAAAAGAAATGCTGAATCATACCAGACTCAGGATAGTCATGAGTCAGAGCCAGCAGCCTCAAACAAAGCTGATACACCTTGGCTCTCAGGTTCTTCTCGCTTTTCATCAATTCTGCACCATGACTTGGCTTGTGCTTCCATCACCATCTCACCACCCCTTCTGGCCAGCCCCAGCCTCTGAATTTGGTTCTAGAAGAAGGAGAAGTTTCAACAACTCTCCCTTCAGGGTTATCTTCGCTTTTCCTTCTCGGGAAGTTGTTGTGGGTTGTGCACGCACGCACAGATGCGCTCTGGGTGTCAGCCCTGAAGCTGGCCTGAGTGAAGCCATTTTGAGATTTCAGTGCTGACACACAGGAGAAGAGGGAGAGGGGAATAGAGATAGTTGGGGAATTGTAGTCAAAACAAAATACTTCCTTTGGGATCCAAGAGCAATTCCTGCAGGTGCTCAGAAGGAGGGGACTGGAGTCACCTATCAACTGGACAGTATACTGATTGGACCATGTGACTGTTTTGAGAAAGTAACAAACTTTTACTTTTAATTAGGTGAAAACCACAAGAATAATCAGAATTGGCTAGCCGTCAGGATTCCAGCCATCACCCTAAATTAAATCATGAACCTTGAGCCAAACTTCAAAAAGCTTCAAAGAATTCATTAGGAGCGACATATTAGCATGACCTGGATGTAGCCGATTCTGAGACATGTAATTCATTGTCACCCTTGACCCTGGTTTTCCCCCACCCCTCTGGGTATAATAATTCATATTCTCCAACAAAACACATCCACAGCCAAGAGTCAACAATATGTTCTCCAATTGGAGTTTTGCATGGCAGAAACTCCAGTCAGTTAGTATAATAAGGTATGCATGGAATGTACTTTCGCTTCCAAACTGCTGCATGCTCTTCAAACTCCTTCCCGCTCCCTTTCTGTTGGCAACTATAAAACGGACATAGAAAATGTTTTATGAGTGGCCAGTTTGTTTTCACCAGCCCTGTGTTAATATGACATATCCAATAAACCTATTCTTTGAGGAAATTGCCTGCCTCAAGAGTTTTGTTTGCTATGTGTATGTTACTTGGAACCCTGACACCGGGGCTTTCACTCTCTACAGAACCAACTGCCCTGCATCAGTTTCCCTCTTTTGCCATAGGTAGGTCACTTAAGACTGTGGTAGGTCAAACTATGACTCAACCAACATCTCAATCCTTTGCTCCCCAGAAGAAGCATTTTCCATGAATGCTGGGCCAAACCATGGTCAAGCAATATAGACACTGGCCACAGTCCCAGTTGGCACACTTCCATATTTCTTTCCAACCTCTAATCTTGGTGACTAGAAGCATTCCTACTTTTAACCCACCCACTCATACCCCTGCACATAAATTGCCTCAGTTTCCACCAGATCATCATTAGAAGCACCTTGTGCACTACTGAACTATCCACCCCCTTATGTTTCTCTTGATCACCAAGTTAGACAGTCATAATCATGGCAACTGTCCTCTTAGTAAGGATAACCTCTTCTCCATCCAGTTCAAGTACTGTTGAATCTGGCATTTCTGGCCCAGGGACTTGTGGATTCACAGAATTATTGTGGGTTCCATCTTTGGACATAATTTTTAAAAACATCTCCCACTTTCCTAGAGCAAAAATATCACTGTCAATAAACCTCAAGTGTTGAATTTTATATCCTGCATTTATATATTATAAACTCACAAAGTAGGACACTACCTTCTCCCTTAGAGATCTCCTATTCAAGAGTTTTGTGCTTCCTTAGTTAGACCCAAGTGAAATTTGTGATAAAATTATGAAATAATCCTCTACTGCAGGGTCAAACTCACTGATACGTCATGCGTTGGCCACGGCCACGCCCAGTTTAGCGAAGGGGAAAAAGTCACGATATGTCACATGATACCGCCGTGATGACATGAATTGGACAGCTCTGATCTACTGGGTCAATGCCATCTCTGCTCTTCATGCCTTTTTGCAATTTTACTTCCACTTCAAAAGCAGCCCAATTTTCCTCATTGGGAACTTTCTGCAAGCAGCATGTTTTTCCTAAAACTTTTGCTGCCCCATCTGCAATGTCCGGTAGTCTCCATCTTGTCTGCCAGCCACCATGTACCTGGTCAATTCTTCCCCCTCTTTGGATTTTTTTCCCTGGGGTCAACATCCTGATCTGTGTCTTACTCTGCAGGGCCAACCTTCTGTGTCATTTTGCCTCAACTTAGGAGCAAATATCTTCTCTACTGCCTTAACTGTACCCTAATGCTCCCTTTCTCTACTAATTTACTGAAGAGGAGAAATGTGTTCTCCTGTCTTCTCTTCAGAAGGTTAGCTGTATAACTTGACACTGCTGAAGTTGCCAAAATATAGAGTGTTGTTCACAGCTGACAAAAGGGCTCACAAAAAAGCATTTTCTTTATTTTTGTTTTTAAGCCCTAGAATGTGTCACAAGCAATTTCTTCAGAAATTTTCACACCTACAAAATGTTCCTCTGGCCAGAAAGCTGGGATGAAAAAAAAAATCAATTAAAATCCTCAGTATTATCTGCCACCAATTAAAAATCAATATAGATAGTCCTCAATCACCACAAATGAGAGTGGCAACTCCATCACTGTGGATTTAAGTGAAACATCATGTTAAGCACACCAGGCTTATGATGTCAGGTCACTGTCTGTTAAGCAGATCAGCTGTGGTTCTTAAGTGAGATATCCCATGATCCATGATTTGCACTTTTACTGCCAACTTTTTTATTGATTCTGCTTGTGACAAGCCACAAATAGCAATCACACAATCGTGGAATGTTGTGACTGTAGATAAATGCATCTCAATTGTGAAGCACCCAAATGACAAGCATGTGGCTATGGGAAGTTAATAACGGTTCAAGGACCAGTTGTAAAGTTACTTTTTGCAGTAGCTTTGTAACATCACATGGTTGCTAAACAGGGCAGACATTAACCAAGGATTACTTCCGTTGGTACCGTACAGGTTTTTTCCAGAATGCACGCAGGCTCTAATGTCTGGAAGGAAAGGCTGTATTTAAGAGCTTTTTATACCCTTTGCAAATATTTTTTCCCCTTCCATTCAATCGTGTCCAATTCTTGGAGACTGTGCGGACAAGATCTTTAGCAAGTTTTTTTTTTTTAAAGTGGTTTCCCAAAGCCTCCTCCNTTTTTTTTTTTTAAAGTGGTTTGCCAAAGCCTCCTCCTAGGGCTGAGAGAATGTGACTGATCCCAGAACACCTGTTCTGGCCTGTCGGCCGCTGGCCCCTCCAGCATCAAATGAGGGGGTGGCGTGAAAGTTAGGGTCAGCATCAAGGCAACCTGAGAGCTCCGAGAGGGAAGAGGGAATAGAGTTGGCAGAGAGGGAGCCTGGCCGTCTGTCAACCCTCAAATTGTGAGTCAACAGCCCCCAGGTCTGGAAGTGGCTGATGAGGAAGAGGAGGAATAGCTGGATCCAGTGCCTCATGTGCGGATGAGCAGAAGGCAGAGGAGAGGAGAGCATTGGAAATCTGTGGGCCGATCCTTGGGACAGAAGAGCTAACGAAGCCCCAACCTACATCTGGAGATAAAAGCAGGGGGTGGAGATGAATAGATGTGGCAGATAATTATTCATGTCCCGGCCAGCCAGACTTGCTAGCCTGAGTTGAGAGAGAAACTTTTTTGCTGGGGCTGCTGGGGCTCCTAATAAAGGAATAACTGATTTAAACACAGAGGGTTTGTCGTTTTGGGGGAACTGGGTCAGAACAACATCCAGCTGACTTTGTGCCCAAGGCAGAACTAGAACGCATGGTCTCCTAGTTTGTAGCCTGGTGCCTATTACCAAACAGGCCCTCCTAAAGATATTAACTAGATGCAAATAAAATGACACACCTAACACTTTATTTGGAAAACACTGATTGATCGGAAAAGATCGTTCCAAAACAGGACTGCATTTTCATATTTACAGTATGAAGACTCACCTCCACTTAGTAGTTTCATAACCAACCAAAGTTCATCCTTGACCACAAAAGATGTATAATATGTAACTACATTGGGATGGCTGCATTGACTCATGGCTTGGATTTCTTTCTATAAAGGAAGCAAAATACGACATAATAGTCTCATAAGGAAAAATGTACCGTTATCCTGGCTATTTGCTGTCAGGAAATAAATAACAGTGGATGAGGTTAGGAAATGTTAAATTCATCATTTAAGAACATTGTGCTTGGAAATTTCAGAGAAAAATAATGCGACTAAACTGAATGTCTGTCAAAGGAAAGTCCTTCTGAGATGTTGACTTGCAATTATCTCTAGCAGTTTGATTAGTTAATTACAATTCCAACTTATTTTTTTAGGAAAAATGCAGCTTTTTTTTCTGCTCAAGTCAAACAAAATGTTTTGATCATCCAAAACATGATTTGTTTTCTATGCTTCTTATGAACTGATACTTGAAACTTTTGGTTTGAATCACTGTAATATTACCAACATATTCTCAATATTTCAGAGGAAATGGTATTTGTTATATCTAAATCATAACACACTAGAATTAATGAATATACATTGTAGATATGAGGGGTCCTTGGTGCTCTGAGCTTAGTTGTTTTCTTGCAGATGTTTCATTACCCAAACTAGATAATGAACATCTGCAAGAAAACAACTAAGCTCCAAGAGCACCAAGAATCCCTCATTTCAACCCTGAGCTACAAATATTCTCTCTTATTGATATATTTTAGATAAAAATACAACTCAAAACATCTGCATGTTTAAATATCACTATGATTTTCTTCTTGCCTTAATGGGCTATTTCATCTCTTTGTTTAGTAAGATTAAAATTTCTTTGACACTGTATTTATCTAGTGCAAAATAAGAAAAATTATCATTAAGATAAACGCAGCAGTTATATTTAAATGGCTTGAGTGATGATTTTGTAAGTCATACTTCATTCAGCTGAAGTCCCTTCATCTTTAAGATCAATGGGTGAATATAAGCTTTCAACAAAAGCAGACTGGTATGTCCTTGTAAGGAGAAAGTTTCCACAGTTCTAAAGCAGATTTTTTAAAATGTTTCTTCTAAATACAAAAGAGAAAACCCAATGTGATGCAAGTGATATTAAATGAACCACTGACACTCCAGTGTTAAGTTAATAATACAGTTGTTAAGTGAACCTGACTTCCCCATTGACTTTGCTCATCAGAAGATCCAAAATCTAATTACATGACCCCAGGACACTGCAACTGTCATAAATGTGAGTCAGTTGCCAAGTGTTTGAAATATGATCATGTGATCTTGGGGTTCTTGAGGTTAAGTGTGAAAAAACAAGTCATTTTTTCGAGTGCCCTTTCTAACCTCAAATGGTCCACTAATGAACTGCGTAAGACTACCTGAATAAATTACTATCTTCAGCGAAGTTGTAACTTCAAAGTGTTGCTAAACGAATGATCGTAAGTTGAAGTTTACCTGTACCATAGCTAAAATGTAGATCTAATAGGCCATAAAAATCCACAATGCTTGTTCACAGCTGTTTACTATAATTAATGTTCAAAGTTCAGGTGGAACAATCATATGCAAGTACTGTTTATAAGGCACTGAAGAACTCTTAAAAGGTTGATGAATCAGCTTGCTTATTTATTTATTGTTCATTCATTCATTCATTATGCTCGTTCTACCTACAAGCAATTCATCCATACTGGTCTGGCATTTTTCCAAGTTGATTCTTTTAATTGCTACGCGTTCCTGCCTGGGTTTGCAGAGCGCTGCTTGGACTACGGCGGTAGCACCACTGCCTGAAAGAGAAAAAAGAAATAATGGATTAAGTTTTGCACAGCTATTTCCAATCCGTCTTCTTTAAAAGAACAACCTGAAGCTTCTCAGGAGGACATCTCTAATAAAATCAGCCTAAGAAAGAATTTGTCAGTCCCCCTTCAAGCTGCACTCCAAAATCATACCTACAAGGCAGAGGTGGTATTCAGCAGATTCTGACTAGTTCTGGAGAACCAGTAGCAGAAATTTTGAGTAGTTCAGAGAACCAGCAAATCCCACCTCTGACTGGCCCTGCCCCCATCTATTCTCTGCCTCCCGAGTTCCAGCTGATCAGCTGGGTCTTCTTTTGTTGCCCTGCACAGGAGAACGGAGCTGGAAAGCAGGTTAGTGGGGTGGGAAGGGAATGAAGATTTTACAATGTCCCCAGGAGTGGGGAGGAAATGGGGATTTTGCAGTACCTTCCTTCCCCTGCCCACCAAGCCATGCCCACCGAGCCAAGCCCACAGAACCGGTAGTAAAAAAATTTGAATCCCACCACTGCTACAAGGAACATTGCATGTACGTGCCCAAAGGCCCCATTCCAAAGAATTAAATGCAACCCCAGGGTTTCCCCAAAACATTAATGCGAATTAAACAGAAAGCAAAGAATGTTGAATACTGTACACAGAACACCATTTTATTAGTTATACTGACTTACTGTAATTAAACAGAAACAACCCCAAATTTAGCTTTTATTGTAGTCCCGATAAACCCTAATTGCAGATGACAGGAACCAGAAGCACTACTCAGGTGACTCAGAGGACACAGATAAACCTCCAAGTGCTTCAACAACCCTCTAAAAGGATGCAAATGACCAGCTGTCTGCAAGGAATACAAATCCTTCCATTCCCCACTATCCTGTCAGAGCTGAAGAAGCTTCTTGGATGAGAAGCAAACGTCTTCAATAGAAAAAACAAGAAAGTCCAGTTGCCTCCTGAAAAAGCCCTTTGGGACAACCATGACCTGGATAACTGAGAATCTCCATAGTCTAATGCCCATCATGGTGACCATTTTATAAAAGCATGTGCAACATGCTTCAACATTTAGAAAATGCCTATCAGCCCACCCACCCCAAAGGTTGTCTACCCCTGCTTTTGTATATTTCCAAAGCAGGCAAACAACAGAGATACAAAACTTATTTTCTGCAACTAAACTAGCAATATAATGGCTCATTCATCCTTACAATTTGAAATATTCTAAGAAATTTGACCTCATTATTGTTTCCACCCAGCGAGAAGAAAAATGGATTTAAGGTAGAACAATGAAAGAATAATTCAGCCCAACCATTTCATATTCAAAAGGCTTCATTATTAAATATTTATTCTTTTTGTCGTTTGCTATACTTTACTGGAGAATTGAATTAGCCTTAGGCAAGAAGAGGACTCATTTTTTGACTTTATCTGATTTCTGTCCCTGACTGGACTCTCTCAACTGCAGTTACAATATTCTGACCTTACCCAAATGATTGCAGACAAAAGCTCAGTTAATAAAGGAGACCTGGTAGGAAAATCACGTTAGATTTGAAGTTCATTTGAGGTCATAGTTAAGCAAATGGTTCTTTTGTTTTTCTGAAGGGCTGGTGAGAACATGGGTTCCTGGAAAGTTTGCAAGTGCTTTCAATGACAAAATGGAGCATCTGTGGATTGATACAATCATATATTTTTTCCAAATTCAGGAAAAAATATCAAGAAGCCATAATTTGCAGAACAGTACTCTTCAATAAAGATTGTCTTAAAAACCAACAATCCATATAACAAATTGTGTAGCATAAAAGCACACAGAAATATTTTGAAAGCACCTGACCATTCCCATCTCTATTTCTGATTAACCCAAGCTTTAAAATGACAAACAACACTTAGCATTCCTGCACAAAAAAATCCATGAACAGAAACACTTCTGTGGAATACTACAACTGATCTTCTCAAACAGTGGCTTCTGCTCTGCTTGTCCATCTTGGAAGTCCTAAACAAATACAACATGCACATAAAAAGCCTTTTGTTAACAAGCTTTACAATGAAAACTCAGTTGTGTGCTTGAAGCAAAACAATAGGTCCCTCTTGGCTCCAATCAATCAACAGAACTGACATAACCTCATGACTGGAAACTATTGTCCGTGTTTTAATTGATGTTTGGTAACTAATTTAGAAATAGGATGTTCTGCCTGCAATATGCATCCTGCCATGGTTTAAAGACAAAGATTGCAGCACATAATATCTACTCAATTAAGATTGCTAATAAACATACCTAAGCCAACATCTCAACATGGGGACAAGTGCTTTGACGCACTAATTAATTGTACCATTTTCTCCCCCAATAATTATTTCTTAAAAAATTAAATGAACGGTGCTTGGAAATACTCATTGCTGCTCTCCTTCCATGGATTTATGAAGTACAAAATAATTACCAACCAATTTTGTGTATTATTTATTTTTTTATGCATTTATACATTTTTTTAATCTGTTGTGTTTTTCATGATGGATGATTGTAATGTTTTCAATGTTTTAATGTTGTTAGCCCTCCCAGAGTCACTGGATACAGGATGAGTGTCAAATAAATTTTATAAATAAATAAATAATAAGTAAATATGATTGCTATTATCTGTCTGATACAGGGCACTTAAGGTGGGTAATAACAAAAATAGAACATAACCATTCAAAATTATATATAACACTTAATATTACTATTTGTCATGCCCTTGTTAGAATCGGACTCTGAGGGAGAGGAGGCACAGCCAATAGGGAGTAGAGGCGTGGCTCTGGAGGTTGTGGAAGAGGCTGGAGAAGGGCAGAGGCCGGCTGGGCAGTTAGAGGAAGAACTAAGCCCATCCCCTCTTCATCCTAGGACACGCAGTGAGGAGAAGGAGAAGGAAACAACTTGGCTTAAGAGAAAGGAAACGGCCATGATCCCCCTCACTGGTTGCAGCTGGGGAGAATAGAGACAGTTAAAACACAGTATTGCCAGAAGCAAAGCATGCTTTATTTTGGGCTGAAATTATCTTGATTGGCGTCCTTCCAACAGACTGTGCCTTGTTATCTCCTTGAAGTTGGTAATTACTTATCTTGGTCCCTTGTGGAAATTCTTTCACTGTAGTTTCTTTTGGTTTTTTATTTCCTCTTTATCTGATCATTAAGTTCAGACTGTATTGCTTTCTTTTGAAGACTATTTTTGAATAAGTTTTATCTCCAACTGAGAATTATTGAACAGTGGGGCCAGGTTGGAGGCATTAAAGGACATTTATTTACGTTTTGGATTTGGTTACATTTGTGTTACACTCCAGGTCATCACATTATTAAAACTAACTTGCATTTCAAAACTTGGTTGAAGGAGACATGGCAACTATTAGATCCCATTCTTAATCTTTTCCTGATCGAAGACCTAAATCCTAGACAAGAAGTGGAATGCCTCAGCATAAATGAATTAAGAACACATTTCAGATGAAAGTTGTCAAGAAGTTCAAGCAAGACTCACAAGAAAAACTGGTCCATCCTTGCATGTGGACATGATAAATATCAGAACCTAAACTATAATATCAAAACAATTCTGCTGCAATTTTTTCCCAATTATGGAACAAACATAGAAGCTGATACAAACTCAAGACAATTATGCCTTATTCAACAAAACTAAATTAAGGCTAGTTTGATGCATTGTATGTAAAAAGGCCCAAGACAAAAGGAAATTGCTTCAAAGCGATGCGTCCAATCCGTAATGAAAGCGTACCATCCAAATTCAATTAGCTTGATATTGGTCAGGCTAGAAACCGAAGCCAACCTTCGAGTAAGTTGATGATAATGCAGATAGTAATGAGCTAGTCAGTGGTGGCACTTGCATTTGAAACTTTCTTCCCTCAGATTTCTTCTTCCATTCTATATTTCACTTCCACTTATCCATAAGTCTTTGGTTTAAATGTTGATTAATTTGTTGACTCTGTTCTTGCTTTTTGTCACTTTTTTTAGTCTGGCATTTTGTGTTTTAATTATGGATTGCTATTTTTATGTCACTTTTTACATTGTGTAGGTATTCTCTGCTACATACATTTTTAAATAAATAATGTTTAAAATAGCAATGGAGAAATAACTGTTCAAGCAAAATAAAATGCTAATTACCGTTTGATTCAATTGTTTGAACCATAGCCCATTTAGAAAATTGTACATTTGTGACCAATTGATCAAGAAATAGGCAACTGGATTAGGGGACCAAACAGATCATAAAATTAATTGCTCTATATTGAGTACTCAAGTATTCCCACCCAGCTATTTCCTCAGCATTCAGTAAAACAGAGGAAAAAAAGATACTCAGCATTCAAATTGTTAACAAGATATGACTTATTGCAACGGAAAAAGCAAGCTACTGTAGAAAACAGAATTGTGCCAAAATTTATCACAAATATTTTTCTGTACTTTTATAAGGGGATTCTGGCTTTCTATTTACCTGGGCAACTTTAGAAGTGCAATCAAGCTTGTTTATATATAACAGCAATAATCATTTAGAAGAATTTAAAATTAAAATTCTAAAAAAACAGGGCATTATGTTCTTAGAGCCAAACTGAATGTTAGAAGGTGAATTACAGAATTTGTTTGGAAATACAGTAAAGGAAGGGTTACTTGGTGAGAAGCTAAAAATTAAATATCTCTTGTGAAAAACAATAACAATGGGTTCTTTTTATTTATTTATTCATTTGTATCCCAGCTTTATTATTTTTACAAATAACTCAAGCTAACAAACATATTTAACACATCTTCCTCCTATTTTCCCCACATCAACAGCTCTGTGAGGTGTGTGGGGCTGAGAGAGAGAGAGTGACTGGCCGAAAGTCATCCAGCTGGCTTTCAAAGCTAAGACAGGGCAGGACTTGAATTCACAATCTTCCCGCTTTTTAACCTGGTGTCTTAACCACTAGACCAAACTGGCTTTTATAATAATAATTACTACAATTATTAAACTATTAAAATCTAATAACTGTTTTACATTATTGGGGCCAGCTAATAGGGCAATGTGAAGTCCGCAACACCGGTGGTGGCATAATTTCAACACAGAGAGTCCACAAAGGCTTAAAGTAATGTTATGAGACAAATGTTGAATTAAGTGATAACAAAAAGATTGAGAACCACTGCTATATGGGATGGAAAGGATTAGTGCATCCATTTTTGCCAGGAATGTTAAATATTTGTGGCACAATGTTTTTTCTTCTTAATCTTCATTCTTAATCTTTTCATTGTGCTATTTCCTTATTCTAATCTGGAATAGCAATCAAATATCTACAAAAATCCTAATAATATGGTAAAATTTCCATACTCATGCAGAAATGCTACTCTTGTGCATATGTGAACAAAGATACAATTTAGGGTTTTTCAAAGTTGGCAATTTGCGAGATGTATGCAACTCCCAGGATTCCTGGATGGGGAATACCTGGAAGGAATGCTGCTAGGAATTCTGGGAGTTGAAGTCCACAGATTTTAAAGTTGCCAAGTATGAAAAACACTGCTATAGATCATTATCTCAATTAGGAACTTGCTGCTCAAGACTCTACAATAATTACAGAATCCCATAGCTTTTTTGTTTTTGCTAATTTGGTCATTAATTTAAGGCCAGACATCAAGTGTTAAATCTGAACTTATAACCCAAGCTAATAATGCAAAGCAATGACCAAATTATCCTCTTCCCAGCTTCTTCTTACAAGATGAGATGTCCACTCAGACCTCATTATTATCAAGTGCTGCAATTTCTCTTCAATATACAGTATACTCTACTTGTATGCATTCCCTAATAACTAACACTGATAATTGTTCAAATTCTTATATTCTAAATGAAGTCCAGTGGTATTACAAAATTACTCAAGAACAGCAATTTGAAATTTCACCTATCTGTTGGGCATTGCAAAGCTATTTAATATGCCAGTATCTGGTTTCATGTATATGTGTTTCCATGCAAAAATTTGGGCCACACGTTTAACCCATGGCCCCTGTGCCACATGTGGCTCTAAACAGCTAGTAATGCAGCCCCATAAGATTGTAAGACAAATCTAGACAGCATACTAAAGATCAGAGGCATCTGCCTGCCAACAAAACTGCTTATAGTCAAGGCTATGGTTTTCCCAGTTGCAATGTATGGCTGTGAAGGTTGGACCATAAGAAAGGCTAAGCACCAAAGAATTGAGGCCTTTGAACTATGGTGCTGGAGAAGACTCCTGCGAGCCCCTTGGACTGCAAGGTGATCAAACTGGTCAGTCCTAGAGGAAATCAACCCTGATTCCTCTTTAGAAGGCCAGATCCTGAAGATGAAACTCAAATACTTTGGCCACCTAATGAGAAGGACTCACTGGAGATGAGCCTAATGCTGGGAAAGATTTAGGGCAAAAGAAGAAAGGGATGACAGAGAATGAGATGGCTGGATGGAGTTATTGAAGCAGTCGGCGTAAGCTTAAATGGACTCCGGGGGATGGTAGAGGACAAGAAGGCCTGGAGGAATGTTGTCCATGGGCTTGCGATGGGTTGGACATGACTTCACAACAAGAAGATTGTAAATTTCACATTATTATATGATTTATATTATCTATCTATCTATCTAATCTAATCTAATCGTAAGGCAATGTTATATTAGCCAGCAACTACAATTATTTGTCTGTCTTAACACTGCTAACCTGTTTGGTTCTCACTTGTGTGCTATCCATCCTGCATCACAGTATCATTTGAGGTTTTTCTCCTCTACCGAAGCCACCTTGCAGATGGGTATTGCATACAGAAATTTGGTCCAGTGCCGGCAAGGATCTGACCATCCACACAATGCCCCAACTCATCTTCCCACTAAAGGGGTATCTATTTATCAACTCACATAAAACATGCTTTTGAACTGCTAAGTGGACAGAAGTTGAGGCATATGATGGGAGCTCAACCTGCTAGGACTTGAACTGCCCGAGCAAAGACCATTTCCAGCTTCATTAAGCCACGGAGCCATCGTGCCTCCTTATATATAATAGCTGTAATATATATTTTATATGTAGCCAGACAACTCCTCTTTCCTCATTGTGGCAAGCCAAAAGGTTGGACACCCATGGTCTAAGCACTCCTACTCTAACTGGCTACTATAGTTGAATGAAAGGAAGGAAGGAAGAACAGCTAAATCAACCTTTACAGAGGAACATATTTTTGGCAGATTTGGATGATTCTTACTATTTATATGCAGGGGTTTTTTTTACTGATTCAAAGTAAGAAACAATAAATACAGGTTGTTTGCACTTAGTTACTGACCTTAAGTGCCACCAGCAACTCAATCACCAAGCCACACAATCTCTAAGCAAAAATTCATGTGATCATGAAAATCACCCTGGTCATTAAGTGAGGCATCGTGTGACCACAGCTTGTGATATACTTTGGCCTTCTCCATTAATTCTGCTGATCGGAAGCTGGTTGTGAAATTCTCAAATGGGGATCATGTGACTGTGAGATGCTGCAATAGTTGTAAATGTGTGCCAGTTGTAAATCACCCCAAATGGCAATCTCATAACCGTAAATGCAAGATGTGCATTCTTGCATTACACATTGCTAAACAAGGCAGTCAATAAATGAAGATTACCAGGATAAAGTTTTGGACATTCTTTCAGTTCCTTTAATGCTATGCTTCTTTTTCTTTCCTGTAAAGTTGTTAGGCTCCCCCCCCCCCAAAANGCCCCCCCCCCCCCCAAAATTAACTGACTCATTAGGCTACAATATCAGGTGAGCACAATTCAACAAACACTCTGCTCCTTCTAATCTCCCCTCAGGTTATAACTGTTGGTTTATTTATTTCAAAGAAAGAGATTTCTCTGAACAGCTGTTTGAGCATTTGAAAATGGAATTGATTCATTCAGACAAAACGGGAGAAAGTTATAGAAAAAACTTAATGCTCTGAACTAGAGATTTTGCCAATGAAAAATAATGTTAAGAAATGAATACAATATGGAACTCCTAAAAATCAAAGCAAGATCTAGAAGAGTAAGAAAAAGATCTGCTGAAATTGCTCCCTAACAAGTTGGATCTGGAAAAGAGCACCCAAGATCACGACATTATAATATCCAGAGATATGCTTATGCAACAATGACAGCTATGGGAGAGTTCTTAGAAGAAAATCTTTTCTCAAACTTCCCATCACAGATATTGTGTAAAGTGTACAAAAGGAAATGCAAAGAAGACTGAAACATTTTGGAACCAAGTGCTTTGGACTGATGAAACAAAAATTGAATTATTCAGCCCCAACCACACAAGACACATTTGAAGGGGGGAAAAAAGACTGAAAATTCTAAGAGAGAGAGAGAGGAAGAAAAAAAAACACAGCTTGCCAACTATTAAATACAGGAATAACTTGTATGCCTTGAAGCTGATGTCCTGCAGAAAGTGAGGAAACTAAAGCTGAAAAGAGGCTGGATAATTAGTAAGGGAAGAATCTGAATTGCCAATGAACCAAGAAGTATTTACAGGAATAACAGGTAGAGGTTTTGGAATGGCCTTCAGTCTCGGACTTCAGTATTATTGAACATCTGTAATATAATTTGCACATGTGATACATGCAAAGAAACCTCAGAATATTTTTTTAAGCTAGATGAGTTTTACAAGGGGGAGTGGGGAAAATTGCAAAAGCAATAGTGGAAAGGCTTTTGGTTGGCTACAACTAACATTTGGAAGTTGTCGTTCCTGCAAAATAAGGTATTATGCCTTATAGACTAAAAGAATGTCCTAATACAGGTAGGGAAATTCCTGGAGTTAAGTATAAATGTTTTTGTCTCCAATTCCCATATCTTCAATCAGCATGATCAATGGTTAGAGTTTGGGGTTAGATAATGACCTCTGGAGTGAGTGTTATTAATAAGAAAAACCATGTGACCTAGCTTGAGTCAGCTTCCTGACTTCAAAAGGATCAGGGCAGGGATATCCAAATGTACTGTATGGAACATGGAACTGGATCTCATATAAAGTTTGGAAACAGCATCACATCTTGATACCAGCAACTAGCCTTCTCATTTGTGAAACAAGTCCACCAAATGCTCCCCAGTTCCAGATGATCAATGGCTTCAATTTACCCAGCAGATTCGGCAAACAAGAGTGGCTATCAGTCCTGACAAACAATTGGGTTTTTACAGTGGTGCGATTCAACCGGTGTAACAACCGGTTCGGTCAAACCGGTCCAAATGGGTAGAATCCCGCTCCTGGGTTTTTATATCCATACCATGCAAAATCATAAATACAATACAGGTAATCCCTCTTTACCAACCATAATTTGGACTGGGAATTGAGTCATTAAACAAATAGTTGCTATGTGAAACCACCACAAGGCATACAATCTAACTTCAGCTTTCCTTTGTTTTACAGACCTGTAAAGGTCACAAATTCAAGGACTGCTTATAAATTTACTTTTTCATTATTGTTGTGATTGTGAACAGTCACTAAATGAGGCTGTCACTAAACAAGAAACTGTTATTGTCCCAATGACCAGCCTCTATGACCTATAATCTGCATATTATATTTGCAAGGAAAATAATTCATTCTGAAGGTGGGAGAATGAAACGACCACAGCTAAAGTTTTGAATTCAATGTTCCAGAAAATTTCAATGGACATACACCAAAGCATACAGTTGATACCACAGTAGAATTCAAATTAGTATGTTTATTCATACAAAAAGAAAAAAAATCCAATTTTGTGCATTATTACTTCTCATAATTCTGCAGAATATATATAATTATCATTCAAATTTGAAGTTATCCTTCAAATATTTAAGCATGTGCATATTCCTAACATGTGCTCTCGATTGTCTGACACATGATGTACATGATTTCTTAACATTTGACCAATTTTCTGGCAGAGGAATTGCAAACTAATTTTGGTGAACAGAGTGTGGTATTTGAGATTATGTAGAAATACTGTTTACCTGAGGAACTCTGTTCCTCCTTGAAAACTAATATTTTTACCAGACCAGCACAAAACCTAAGCACGAACACATGCATACACAACACACACACACGCCTCAAATTATAGTCCTTGCTAGTAATTTGGTTTCAAAATCACTTCATCAGGAACAGAAACAGGATGTACTCTGCTCAACTTTGTTACTAGCAAAAAAAAGAAAACGGATGACGACAAGGAAGTACAGCATGGATTTTTAAGTCAACTTCTCATCTGTGTTCACACTTTTGCAGAATCCAGCCAACTCCTGCAGTAGCTTTTTGTATCCCTTTCCAACTAACTGAAAGAAGTATTGACGGGGAACATATAATCCATTGGCAAAGATAATAGTGTTCTTCCTGTTCAGTCCCAAAGGCATTTACAGAGCCAATCTTCCAGATGTAAAAGGATACAACTGTTCTCTGAAGAGCTGCTTCTCATTGGCTTGCATTCATCAACTACTTTCCCCCAGCAGACTGTAGGAGGCCCTCTTAATAGTAACAGATTAGAGTTACCTTTAGAATAGACTGCGATAGAAACATATAGAAACAGGATCATAGGTTGAATAATATCAGGCAACTAAATCATTTTTCTTCCTCAGGAAAACATTTCATCCTCCCTGGGAGAAAACAGTCAATTAAAAATATACTTCAAATGTCTGAATAAAATTATATATTTTATAGACGAACACAATACAGAAGCCTGATGATGGCAGATTAGATTCTGCCAAAACGTTGCTACAACTTTAAAAGCACAACTATAATGACGTGGGAAAATACCCTGAACAAAGCTTGAATACCACTACATATAAAATAACCCGTGGAAAAAAAAACTTTAAAAAGAAAAAATATATAATTAAATTTAAAAAACCCCAATAACCACAATATATGTTTATTATTTTTTTATAGAATGCAGTTCATCTTCCTTCGGGTATTACCCATGTCATTATAGTGCTTAATTTTGACTAAAGTTGTAGCACACGTTTCATCAGAATCTCATCTGCCCACATCAAGGCTTCTGTATGGGTTGTCATGTGGTCAGGGTCTTCACAGCCGTTGGTTTTAACATTTGAGGGCTAGCCCTATCCTGATTGGTTGGAGTCTTGATCTTGTTTTATTGGACTTGGAGTTTTGTTTGATTGGTTTCTGGTTTCTTCCTGTTCTGTTTTGTGGGCTTTGAATTGCTGGCAAACATCTGCTCCTGTGTGTGGATGGCTTTCAATGCAGCTGCGTCCGTTGTGAAAAGGCGGCTGTTATCTATTAGGAAGCTAGGTAACTGAACTATGAGATACGGTCTAGGTTAACTGAACTATGAATCTAGGATAACTGGACTACATGCACCCTGACTAAGTATGACAGCCAACGGCTTCCACAAAAACAAAATACCAGCTTTGATCCACCAAAAAACACACCAAGACATAACAGAGACTAGAAGATCAACAGACCTATGGAACAGCTGTCCCTGCCCTACATAAGGTACTACAGACAAAATCAGTAAGATACACACAGACATCACACTCAAGACTGCTTCAAAACAGACAAAAAAATAGCAGCCATCCTTAAAAACCAAGATAAAACTGACCTGGAAAGCAAGGAAGTATACAAAGTCCCCTGTACATCATGCCGCCCATCACATTGGACAGACCAATAGAGAATAAGTACCGCCTGATGAACACAAAATGGCAGTAAAAAAGCTGGAACACACCTCCCTCACTAGTCCAAACACATGAAAACCACAGGTCACACATCAACTTCAATGGCACAAAAACCCTAGCCACTATAGAAAACCCAGCCACAGAATCATCACGAGAAGCCACAGAGATGAAAAAAAGACCTGGAAAGCATGAATAGAAGAGATGATTCCACCAGACTGTCAATCATTGGAAGCTGCACTCTCAAAGGTAGAAAAGCCAGGCAAACACCTGGGCACACCACAGAACTCCTCTGATGCCTCCAGCCAACACCCCCAACCAGGACCTCCAGATGAAACCTAGCTTCCCTCATAGATAATAGCCGTTCTTTCAACACCGAACCAAGCTGCACTGAAAGCCTCCAATACAAGAACAGAGTGTGCAGCAATCAAAGCCACAAAAAGACAGAAGAAACCAGAAACACCCATCAAACAAACTACCAAGTCCAATAAACACAGACCAAGACTCCCAACATCCGGAATAGGCTAGCCTCTAATTTAAAACCAAACGGCTGGAGACCCTGACCCACATACAAACTCCATACGAAGCTGATGATGGCAGATGAGCTTCTGCTGGAAACGTTGCTACAACTTCTTAAACAGAAACTAACAATGAGACTACAACTTTAACAGAACTACAATGACGTGGGATAATACCCGAAGGAAGCTAAACAGCACATATATATATATATAAAATTTAATTTTGATGGAATATAGTTGTATGTCTGTATGAAGCTGTTGTCAAAACAGTTGATCAAATTTCAACCTCAAGTCTGCATTTCTAAAGCAGTCGATCTCACCTGACTGAACAATATAGGAAACCAGGCTATTTTTCCTCTCCAGAGAAGAGAAAAACTTAATTTATTAAGTGGCAGTACATGTGTTTGTAGAGTTACCTCTCTTGGCAGGTAAGAATGACAAAGCAGTCTCGCTTTGTTAAAACATGCCATGCAACTTATACAAATGGTTTCCCAATTGCAATATTAATGCAATATCAGAGGTTTTCAATTCAACTGTATAGAATGTGAAGGATGTATGTTTTGGTTTTATTTTTTATAGTTTTCTTTTGTATAATTTATACTGAAGATGGCATTTAATTTCATTGTACGCAGTGCAATTACAATAAAGTACTACTACAACTACTACTGTGGCAAATATGGTAGTACAATCAGTTGGAAGTTTGGAAATCACAATATAGAATTAGTTTGGTACTTGACTGTAACGAACAGATCTTTGGGTTTCTGCTATGGAAGAAAACCATTTTCCATACAAATACTGATAAAACCCCTTATTACACCATAAACCTGTCGTATTAAAATTTGATGCTGATAACGTACGTAAGCATCTAGTACATTGCTAGAAATCTAATGTTCTTTTTTTCCCAACAGAACTAGGAATTTGCTATTTTGTTGCTTGGTCTCTCAAAGACACAAGCAATGACCCAGAGAAACTAAAAAAACAAGTGTGTGTGTGTTGGGGCGGGGGGGGGGGAGAACTATGATAATGTGCATGTACTAAGTAGACACACAATGGCTGTAACTCAAAATTCATTCATGAATTAAATATTCCTAGCAGTTGCAATCTTTCTAGAATAGGCTGGAACAGTATTACACAAAACTCATTGGCAAAAAGTGCTCTGTAGTAATTAAGGTAAGAGAGAAAACATTTCAATTTATGCAGTCTGAGCCATGATGTCATGCAAGCAGCCTTATGAGAAGCCATGTCTCAGCCCTCAGGATCTAAGGCCAGTATAGTAAAACAACTGGCCTCCTTTTGCATATTTACTTTTAGCTTTACCTGATCTATTCTCCAAACACAAGATAAATGATTCTTCCTTGTCATGCCACCCTCTCAATGACCTCGTGCAGTAGAAAAATCTGTATTACAATGGTTGGATTCAAACCAGTGGTGGTATTCAGTAGGTTCGCACCGGTTCAGACCGGGAGCAAGGATTTGTGTGGGTCGCCGAACCAGTAGTAACTTCTGGCTGGCCATGCCCCCAACCTGGTCGCCCCTCCCCTCCCTGTCCAGTCAGTCCTTATCGCGCATGCACAACATCACGTGTATGCCCAACATTACTGACTGCTTTCTTACCTGCCCAGTCATTCCTTAAGGGTTTTTTTTCCCCCTCCTGATAATCAACTGTTCCTATAATCAGTTGGGCCAGGATTCCCCTCACTGCCTTACTGCTTCGCCCAGGAGGCTTCCCTGAGGCCCAGGAAGGCAAAAAGTGGAGGGGGGGGGNATGGAGCGGGGGGACTGCGTGCCCCACCAAGGCTCCATTTTTTTTCCCTCCTGGGCCCTAAGGAAGCCTTCAGGGAGCAAAAATGCCTCCCTAGGAGGCTTGCCTGAGGCCCAGAAGGCCCAAAAAACAATGGTGGGGGGGGGTGCTGCTAAAAAAGCCATGCCCACCCAGTTACATGGCCATGCCCAACTAGCCTCACCCAAGAACTGGTAGTAAAAAAATTTGAATCCCACCACTGATTCAAATAGTGCACCTCTAGTTGTGGCTTATGATTCAACTTATAGAAACTGGAAAAGGAAAGGGAGCCTTGCTTGTTCAGATTAAACTGCTGGTTATTTTTAATGCAATCACCTATGATAATCCAGGACACAGCATCACTGAAGAGCAACTTTAATATTGGTTTCCCTCCATCATCATTCAGTATTCTCTCCCATACTCATGGTTCTTATGCAGATGAGAATGCCTATCTGTTTCTATCTATGTGTATCTGAAATGTAGAAAGAATGAGAGAGAAAAGATTGAAGGTTTAAAATATAATTAGACATTTCTCTCTCTGGGCACACTGAGAATATATCTGCCAAAAAAAAAAACCTTCGTATTGGCAACAGGGTAGGCATCTGGCCAGTAAACACTCAGCTCCATTCACTTGCCCAGACTACATCTCGGAAGGGATTATGGGGTCATTAAAAGAGGATGATGATGATGATTAAGCAAAGTATGTCTACAATTCCACCTTTAGTTCCTCAAAAAAGCTTTAAGATTCCATTTACTATTTGTCAGTACTTCCAGAACTGCCAACCTGGGCTATTTTGAGAGAAGTAACATTTCATTCCAGAACCACCAAATACTACATTTCCTTCCACCTTTTAGCAGCCTAGCAAATTAAAGTAAATCAAGAGAACTTTTTTTTTCAAATATTTCACAAGTAAATGTTATTTTTTTCAGCACTGCAACAATTCATGGCAAAAGGACATAAGAAAGCAGTTTATGAGCAGGAAAAAAGATGCCAGTGTTAAGACTGAAAAATAAAACTATCATCAAAAAAGAAATGCTTACCAAAGGTTTACTCAGCAGCAGAGATTCAAACATATATAGAAGTCTCAAAAGAAGAGTCAAAGCAAGGGTCACACTTCATCAGCTCATTTCTCAGTTTATTCCTTTCCAAGATCATTCCAGAAAATGTCAAGAAGAATCTGGCCAGATCACACCCAAGAGAGTAGAGTAAGCGCTCAATGTAACACATGTGTGTTGCATGTTTTAACTTAGGCAAGTTGCATGCAATCAAACAAAATATTGTTGCCAAAAAACCCAAATATATTTGAATATGCTTATTTTGATGGCATGATTGAGTCAATTACATATATTATTTGGACATCTGTTTTCAAACAAATCTTATTGCTCTTATGATGTCTGAGTCAATATAAGAGAGTGTGATATTACATTTTTAAATGTTGTTTATACGTAGCTTTTTTTAACTAATTGTAAACGATCCACTCATGGATATGTGGAGTAGGCAACCTGCATAGATTTCAACAATAAATAATTCTAAGTCTTTCTACTAACCTCTCAGAAGAAATTCCTGCAGCTAAAACCCATTTGAGAAGCTAAGCACCTACTCTGTGTTTAATAAAGCATAGGACTCAATTTCTCTCTTTTTTTAAGGGGCATCAGAAAAATTATGGAAAAAACATGTTCGGGTTGATTTTGCATTCCAAATGGTGCTGAAATAGTCAAACCAAAGAAAGAAATAACTAAGAAAAGATTTGACATATTTCATTTAAAACAAGACAGTGAAGTTACAAGTCATAGCCATAGCTGGTTAAAACGTTTATTCTTGGTGAAATCTGAAAATATAATGTTGCCTATGCATACCTTTTAAGTCTTATAAAACAAAAATCACAAGACTAGTGTTATGGGGCCTTCAGTGATATTCCATGATACTTTTATTTGGTTGCCTTAGGTATTTTTGAGTAGAGAAGCATACAAACATTTTTAAAATAAAATTCCAATCAAATTGGGTATAATTGGAATGGATTATGGCTATTAATATGCATTGCAATTATGATCATGCCAAAATTAACACATTAACAAAGTTTATTGCCTCATTTTTTCCTGACTATATACACAATGAATGCAATATGCTGAGTTAGCCTATATTTGTAATATTTATAAGCATTCTAATAGTAACTTTGCTGTAGCCCTTGGAAATGTTGATGAGAAAATAACTTAGACTGCATAATGCTACAGTGATACACACAATCATATTTCTGAATTGATATTGATTTGCACTAGTATTGTCCAAATATTGTGAATTGGAAATGTTTTCAGCCAAAAGCAGCTGTGTAGATCTCTGGAACAGTGTATTTCCGCTAAAGTTAGAACTCCCCTTTCTCCAGTTACAGAATCAGGACAGAATGACCTGTCAGTACAGGACTGCTTTTTTAGAGCATGTCAACTTTTTCAATTTCCAAACATTAGGGATGCTCAAAAGTTGTGACATGCCTTGGGGATTGTAAAGGTATTTTGGTTACTTTAAAATAATTTAGATGTGCTTGGTAAGTGGCTACATAAACATCATAACTTTTTAACATTTTGTTTGTTTATTTATGCTCTGTTGACAGAGCTAATCCTGGCTTGTTATTTTCTATAGTGTGGCACCTATGGAAATATACCATGCTGATCAGATGACTCCAGCTGTCCTGGATTATAGCTTCCATAATTCCCTTCTGGATCTTTTAAAAATCAGAAGGAAGCTAGGAAAGTTGCTTTCGAACAATTAATAAGTCCTAGAATGAAAAATGATAAAATAGTTCTCTGCAGGACATAGATAATCCAATATTGATACAATCTGAAGTCTGGTACCTGCCAGTTTGGGTTCAGACATCATGATAAATTTTAATGTGGTCTCGTTTGGTTTTGGTTTAACGTGTAGTAGAAACACTGTGGTTACATCAACAAGCCATGAAGTAATGCAATGTATGAATCAAGTCATTATTTGGCACTATATCTTATTTGTTCTAGCGGAATTACAGTTCCAATCTTCTACCTGCATTCAACTTTGCAACTGTATTAAATACCATTTAAAAAAAAGCTCTTCTCAAAGATGACAAATTCTGAGTAGCACTCTGCTGCAGTGTCCATCCAGATCCAAGGAGAGGAATTAGACAGATGAACATCATGCACTTTTAAACTGAAACTATTAAGCAGAAGTGAGGGGTACCATATGACAGAGTTCCCCAACCTTTCTGGCTTTGCATACTGGCTGGGGGTGAGTGGGTGAGTGGGTGGGGGAAGAGGAAATGGTGCTATACAAGTGCCCGACAAGCATCTGCACGCAGCTCCATTTGCATGAGGAGCGGGCATGCACATTGGCCACTCGTATATATGGAGTGCATGCACATACTTGTTCACTGCTTGTACAAGTGAAGATGCACAAATGCACAATCGCCATCGCCTCCCATTTCTGTGGTCCGGTTCTGAATGGCTAATGGCTCAGTAGTGGCCCGCAGCTTGGAGGTTGGTGACCCCTGCCATATGGAACTGAAACTAACAATATCTAAAGTTACATTTCCATGCTGCTCAAGTCAAATTTGATTTGTTTTGCTCTTAAATCTACTTTTTTTCAAACCCAAAGTCATTAGCATTGTCCAGATAAGACACAAAGATTTGAATTTTGAAAGGCAACCAGCACTGAATGTTCAGATTCCATCGTATTCTCACCTCCCAAAGCACATAAAGCTGATCTGTCAAACAATATCTGTGCTTACAAAGAAGAAAAAAAAGAAAAATCCTACATGACTTTGTTTATCGAATTGGGACATATAAAAGCTACCATTTGTTTCAAACTCATCAAGCCCATCTTGTCCATTCCAGTGCTATTCTTTCCAATGCCATCTTTCAGTCCAGTACTTCCAACTTAATCAAACAAAAAAAAAAAAAAAGAAAAGGTCTGTTAGAAAANAAAAAAAAAAAAAATAGAAAAGGTCTGTTAGAAAAATTAGAAAAAATAAAAAGGCCCATTAAAAAGTCAATGTTTTTTGCTGTCATGCAGGCTATTACCTAAGGGCCATAATTTTTAGCAGAAAAGCTGGAGAATAAATTTTGATTAGAACTGCGTAAGTATAATAATCCAATTCAGTAGAACTCATCCAGAATACAACTTTCAATTTTAAAGCAACACAATTTGCAAAAGAAGAAACAATAGACAAGAAACTCTCAGCCCAACCAAGAACCAAGACAGATAAGGAAAAGAGGGTGGGGGTTGCAGGGAGAGAAAGAACAGTACTTAACCTTTGTTCTGGCACAAAAATCTTGGATAATTTATTCATTATGCAAATATATGATTTTTTTTTTTTGCAACACGCAAACACATCCTTTATCCATATTCTGTGGTTTAACAAAATATACCCATTTGGCTTGTTAAGTCCACCCCCCATCAAAACAGATCACAGCTTAATGTGATGTTTGTAAGTACAAGCAATTCTTTTTTAATGACTACAGCTGGGACTGGCAACTCCATTATTAAGTCATTCTCATTTGGTCATTAAGTGGGACACTGTGGGTCGTGAAGCAAGACTGTGACTTGTCATTTTTCTGCTGGCTTCTCCATTGACTCTGCTTGTCAAAGGCCAGTGGTGAAGCATGCAAATGGCATTCAATGTGACCTCCAACAGTCATAAACACCAGCTGGTTGCAAAGTTTCTGACAATACAGATGCTGTGTGGGTTGTGAATGCAAGGACTGTTCGTTCACAACGTTATTTTTTCAGCCTCATTGTCATTTCAAAGGGTTGCTAAATAAGGCAGTTAAGTTAGATCTAGCGGTGTGCATAACTTGATGCTCTGTTACCAAAGCAAAATTCTTATCTGTTACCCCAAAGTATCAAGAAAAATTGATCAGTTGACATCTTCAGATTTTAAGTAAAATGGTAACATGAAATACCATTATTATAGTTGTGGGTTAAAGATAGATTATTTCAATAGGGGGGATCACTTTAGGCTAGGGGTCTCCAAGCTTCGCAACTTTATGACTTGTGGATTTCAACTCCCAGAATTCTGGGAATTGAAATCCACAAGTCTTCAAGTTGCCAAGATTGGAGACCCCTGCTTTAAGCAATATAAAGTTCTTAGTTCCCAGAACAGCCACACCTCCTCTACATGATGCCTGGTGACTTCAAAATGAGTGGAAACGCAGACAGGTCGAGGGACGGGAAAGTTCTCTGGATGAGACAAACAAAATGCTGCCTGCAAAGATTCCCGACGAAGCAATTCACTTCTTTGTTTTTTGCATTACAGAAAAAAACGTCCTCTGAATTTTTTTGGTTTTTGCACTTAAATAGCTCTATAACAGCATGTTACTATAGCAAATAAATAGGTCTTCAAGACACCCACTCACCTTTCCTGGCATAACTATTGTAAAATGTTAAGCTGGAAATACTTTGGGTTGTAGCAACATTGCATTACTTCATGACTCTAACTGCTGTGTCATTTAACAATTGACTATTTCCTGTCCTGCAAAATAATGGTGTTTTTCTCTCCTGAAATAAGGGTGCCTTAGCTATGATACATAGCAGCTAAATACAACTTTATTATTATTCATCCTAGTGTTTTTCTGCAAATACAGTCTGCTTTTGGATCAACCGATGCCATCTGATGAGATCAAGTAGAGCAACTGGGTCAACCTAGATGATTTTCATGTCTGCGTTAATTGTGCCCTGCCATCGTGACTTTGGTCTTCCATGTGGGTGTTTGCCATCGATGTTAAAAGTGACATGAAGGGTAGACAACTGTGTGGGATGCTGGTTATAAAACAGCCATACATACCACCCCATGCATGAGCTATTATAGTTAGCTACACTAAAATCCCCTTAAATGTTAATCTAAGGCAATTTCATTGAGGGCCGCATCAGGGTTATGTTTGACTTTGGAGGGGGCATGGCCAGAGGGCATGGCCAGCTCGGTGTCACTCATCAAGACTCCGTTTTTGGCCATAACAGCCTCCTGTAGCCCTCTCTGCCAGTGAAAATGGAGCTTTGACTCCCCAACCTCTGTTTTCTCGGGCAGAGGCTGCAGGAGGCCATAGTGGCTGAAAACGGAGCCTGGGTGGGCTGTGCATGGCTTCCCCAAGCTCTGTTGTCACTGCAGAGGCAACACGGGCCAGTCCTTCACTGTTTCCAGGGTGGCCCCGTGGGCCAGATCGAAGCACGAATCCAGCTCATGGGCCTTGAGTTTGACACCCTTGGTCTAAGGTTTCAAATAAATTTATCTGAACATCTTTCATGGCGAATTAAAATGTTGATCTTCAGATCTTATTCACCTTCATAAATTCTATGCAAGATAAGACTTGGCCCTCAAGGCCTGGCCCTGCTTCATCTTTGTTGATCTTCCTTCATCCAGGCATCTTCTTCAGTGGTCTTCCTTCCATTTTGGTGTTTCTTCACCAGGTAAAATTGCCTAAATCAACACCTGGTTAGCAGCCAGATTTTGTTAGCTCCCACCAAACTCCTTTCAGGTCCACTCTTTAACTGTTTCGACTTTCCATCTCCTTGCATGACCGAGTCTGCATCTGTCTGAAAACCCATCTGTGTCAGCCCTGGAGGCCATCTTTAAATTTGGATCTTCAAGGCTGCCACAAGCAGTGGATGGGCAAGCTGTAGGAAAGGGAGGGGGTGGATGGAGACAGTGTGGGATGTATAATCATAACATTTTCCCATAGAGGTCAAGGATGTTCAGCCTGCACCTGGGAAGGCATGACTGGTAGTCAACTACAGTTGGGACAGTGACCTAATTGGATCATGTGATGCCCATGTGGACACAGAGGAAGGAATTTTGACTTTACTTTGGGGGGTGAAACCTGGGGGGCGGGGGGCTTTCAGATTTGGGGTTTCCCAGATGTTCCAATATGATTGTTAGGAATGTAAGTCACCTAACAGGTATTTGGGTTAGAAATATATAAACCAGGATAAACATTTTAAAATTGTATCTTTAACAAAATGCAAAACTGCAATTAGGTGTGGTTTCTCAAATGGCTATAAGATGGAGCCAGAAACCTGGGTTATTTAGTCTTAACCTCAGAAGAGAGTATGTCTCAGTCTCTGTTTCCTTCTGTTGGAAAGTATTGCTGTTCCTACATTTCTTTTAATTGACTGATGTTACTCGATTTGATGTAAGTCTGATACTGAACTGTTTTGGACACTGAACTTTGTTACTAGATTATCCTTGGATTGAAAACTGACTGATTTAACCTGTGAATGACTTTGGACTGCCTATTTTGAACTTTGCTTAAACCTTTATTGAAAGTAAAACCCTACATTTACTGTACAGTGTATCTGTATGCTGTGTATTATTCGAACACTATTCTCTATACGTCTCCCTGTATGTGCTCATTCTCCTAACGGGGAATTATCTCAACAATGACATCTCTAATAAATTCAAGCTTTGAGGAAAATGCCTGTCTTGGAGTTTTGATTCCGTTGGGGTTGTTACTTGGAACCCTGCCAATCTGTTTCTTTCCCAGGTATTTTCCCAGACTACGCTTAGCGCTTTCAGCCATAATTTGTAAGGCTATGCATCATGACAAAGCAAGGAGGCAGGCAGTGCTGATCTGCTCAATTCGATCACATGGGAAATGAGTAAATGCACTGGCCAGCCAATACTGTCTCAAATCATTAAATAGGTAAAATTTGAAAAAGTATAGGCAAACCTGTTATATCACCGAAATAAACCTTAATCAAAAGTGGCAGAAAGGGCATCAGTACCAAAGTAATTGTCTTCCCCAATCTGATTTGCACTATTAAAAACAAAACCACCTTGCACCTAAATAGGCCACTGGCCCTTATAGCTCGATGGGATTTATTCTGACTGCCAAGTTTCACCTAATTTATTTTCAGCTACCAAAGGAACAATTTTTCCACTATATTATTTCAAATTTACCTGGTTGCTTTCAGATTATTAAGCCGGAAATCATTGAATAATTACTATGAACCTGTGATTCCAAAACTTGTGGGAACAAGTACTGAGGCTATAAAAGCAAGCAATGCATATAATAGATGAATTATGTCTCTCTCTCCCCCCCCCTCCGAGGGAGGGAGGGAGATAGATCGATCATATTTCTGGAGGAAAGATGTACACAGTTCCATCAAGACATGACCATATATTTCATAGACTATGTCTAATTGGAAAATAAAAGTTCTGACTGCTGAGAAGCAATATGCCATAGTAGGAATACAATACCTTGGTAGAAAACATCTTCCATCATGTTGAGTGTTTTAATAAATCCAAGCTCGGTAAATAGAAACTTTCAGTTAAAAAATGTATTTTCCCACAATAATTTCTATAACCAATAAGAAGCACCATGGAGACACAGAAGCATCTATAACAGTGGTGGTATGCTACCAGTCCAGCCAAACTGGGAGTAAAAAAAGCCTCCAATGATCAGCTGAGAGGAGGAAAAAAAAACTCAGCTGAGAGGAGAAAGAAAAGTGCAGGATCAGCTCTCCCACACCCCTGTAGTTTTCTCTTTATTCTCTCAGCTGATTAGCTGTGCATGCGCGTTAGGCAAAGCATGCCACCAAGCCATGCCCATCAAACCAGTGGTAAAACAATTTGAATCCCACCACTGACCTACAAGTGAGCCAACTACTGATCCAAAAGACTACCTGACGCCCTATGTAAAGCTGCTGCTAGTTCCTTCTCTTATTGTCACCTTCCACTGAAATAACTGCAGTGGGAAGGGCCAACTTTTGTTTATCTGCTTCTGATTCTATCGCCAGCATCCCAGAGGTCCTGTGAAAATCAGCCCACTGTATCATTAACTGCCTCACTTCGCTGAGTCATTGTCTTCCTCTATTTCCAACAAAATAAAGCAATTGCTATCTCATACAATGTCTTTAAGGCTAGGTCACATTGCCTGACGGATGCAAAACGTATGTAAAAAGGCCACAGCGGATGGCCAAAAATCCGGGGGTGGCTCCATCGGTTCTTATCCGCTCTCAAAAGGGGCAAAAATTTGCATAAAGAGAACGGAAAAGAACGGACGGGGGGAGGACGTAGC